>JWJB01010114.1:0-27922 GCA_000812895.1 Rutstroemia sydowiana | reverse complement strand
GCTCAATAATTCCTCACTCGACAGCCCTACAAAAGGTCCAGATATCTACTCAAAATCAAGATCCGGTGGCATCATATTTTTAAGAGCTTCATCTTTGGCACAGGACGGTACAATACCCTCTTCTTCGCCCAGAACTTGCGATTGGGGGAACATCTACGGCAAGTTGAAGCATTTTCAAAGCCAATCAGTGCATACTCCCCATGAACGCCTAGATTCTGGCTCACCAACAACTCTATCGTATTCCGCAAGGTCCTGAATGTCCACCCACAACAACCGCCACCCGCCGGATCACTCCCCAGTTGTGCCTCAGCCCTTTAGCCTTAGTGTCAGGATATGGATCGATTCTCCATCATTTTTGACTATCCTTATCGCTAATATGCAACCTCTACTACGTGCTAATCCATATATAAATAGGGCCAAAAAGTTATTAAACGTTGATTCTCCCTCCTTCACGCCAGCAGCGTTACCGGGAAGCAGAGGCGCCTCTATAACTTCCCAGGCTGCAAACGCGGCACCTTTTACACCTCGAGCCCTCGCGAGCGGTAAGTGGTATCTACAGAGTGTTTATACATACCTAATTATAATCTTTAGGTACTGCTACACCAAATTCTCAAATCGATTCAGAACCTACAACTTTATTTAACCCTGCCACAATCAGGGAATTTACACCACAGAACTATGACCACCTTTCCCAGACTGTGAGTGCTGTCGCCATCACGCGTTGAAACACAATTGATAGATGCCGGCCATTCAGGTTGTTAAGTATTGATCACCGTGCTAACAATATCGAAGGTTGCTACTAATGGTAATGCGACTGAAAATCCCTACGACCCGTTTCAAATGGGCACTGTTACCCAAGCGCTACCTCCTGCTCAATATAATCCATATCTCGAAGACGGCGCAAATATCGCCGCCAATGGTGGCACATTCTTTCAAGGACAAGCAAATTATAATACGCCTGTTCAGCCTTTACAATATCATTTGTATGCACCAATTGGACCACATAAAGAAGATCTTACGCCATATCAAAGATCCGTTCACGATCTCTTCATTTCCGACCGCCTTCGCGAAGAACTACAGAAGAAGGCTGAAGCATCGCTCCAAATAATGCCAAGTAAGTTTTGATATCCTTGTCGGAATGATGTCTGTTAACCCTTGTAGATTCTGCTCTTCCCCAAATTGATTCCTACCATTCTCTAGTTGCTTTGGATATTTCCCAAAACAAGAGTGGATCTGTGTTTGGTTATCCTACTTGGGTCTATAAAGCAACGTCTGCAAAGAATGGTAAATACTATTGCTTGCGACGCTTGGAAGGTTGGTACAGATTCAACGTATATGCACCATTATGCTGAAAATCAACTAGGATATCGTCTTACTAATGATAAAGCTATCCGGGCTGTCAAAGATTGGCGTGCAGTCAATAGCGCAGGTGTGGTCTCATTCATTGATGCATTCACTACACGTCAATTTGGTGATAGTTCACTTATCATCGTCACAAATTACCATCCGTTATCAAAGACCTTATATGAGCAACATTTTTCCAACACTAATCGATACCCACCTCGAACCAATACCAAAATTTCGGAAGAAACTCTATGGGCATATATGGTTCAGATTACAGTTGCTATCAAGGCCGTCCATGATGCTAAACTAGCGGTACGGTGTATGAATCTGAGTAAAGTCATACTTACCGACAAGAATCGTATACGACTTAATGGATGTTCCGTATTTGACGTTGTACAATATGATCATCAACGGCCACTAGAAGAGCTTCAACAAGATGACCTGTATTTGTTTGGTGTTCTTATGCTATCCCTAGCTGCCAGTAATGCAACCATCACACAACAAAATACAATACAGATCCAAAGTGCATTAGACAACATCACCCGAATGTATTCTCACGAGCTGGTGGACTCAATCAAATATCTTATTCATGGCGATCCAGATAAAAGTCAAGGCACCTCTGACAAAAAAAGTCTAGCCGAGTTCATACGCGGCATTTCTCCTCACATGGTCTCAACCTATGACAGTACCCTACAGGCCAACGACCAACTCATGTCCGAATTATCTGGTGAGGTTGAGAATGCCCGTCTCGTCCGACTCATGGCCAAATTAGGGAATATTAATGAACGACCTGACGTTAACGATTCTGCATGGTCCGAACTTGGCGATCGATATCTTTTGAAACTATTCAGAGATTATGTTTTCCACCAGGTAGATGCGGATGGTCGACCAGTCACTGATCTCGCTCATATACTTAGATGTTTGAACAAATTAGATGCAGGCACGGACGAGAAGATCAATCTGGTGAGTAGGGATGGTCAGGATGCCCTAATTGTTAGCTACAAGGAATTGAAAAAGATTGTGGCGAATTCTTGGAATGAATTGCAGAGTAAACCTTCACAAGGGAAGAGAGGATATTAGAATGGAAGACAAAATGAGTGCGCGATACTTGGATGAGAGTTTAATCGGATTATGAAGATGATGGCTCGCTTTGGGAGAAGGGCAAGATTTGGAAATAGGAACATGCTATGGGTGGGAGAGAGATGAGGAGGTAGGTGAGTTGGAGATAGGGTGGGATGAGATGAGATGGATATTAAGGGTGATGATGGTGGCGGTTACTATAGTTTGTATTAAGAGATATAGTTGTTCGAAAAAAATATATGAACTTTATTGAAAAGCAAAAGGTTTCTTATTTCTTCCTTGTGAATCTTGCAATTTTCATACCAATGACCGGTTTAACTACATGTGGGAAGTAAAAGAACGAGTAAGTTTATGTTGGGTCATTGGACATAAGATTACTTCTTCCATATCCAGCAAGCTCAGTAACTATCCTATCCTACTACTATTACAAACTTTTTCCGTGCGTAAAGAGATTTCTACTTCCAGTCTTTTCTTTTTTTCACTTCAACTTTATACATAGTTTCTCTTTCTGCATGTACTGTACATGAGAAATGTGGGAGTAAGTTGGATGTATATTTGTGCTCTCGTGAAAAGTAGGTTAGTAGTATGTTCTCACAACGATATTTATATTGATAACCATGCAGGGGCCGGGATTCTCTTCCTCCGAGTCAAGTCGACGGAAATGTGCGCTGTGCGATGAGACGAGATGAGATCGAATGATAGGAGCTAGAGAAGAAGAAGAAGAAGAAGAAAGTGAAAGAATAATTAAATAAGCAACGCAATTCGAATGAAGTTGATCAAGAACTTCTCAATTGAAGTGTATTTTTGCAGCAGAATCTGGAAATGAAGGAGAATAACAAAAGCGGATTGAATGGCCTTGGAGCTGTACTGTACAAGAAGAATTTGGAATGACTGGACTGGATGGTATTAGGATTTGTGAGATTCATCTTTGCGGTGCAAGCAGTGCAAGTCCCCTAGGGTGAAGACAAAGTCACCAAATCCAAAGGGATATTGAAGCTCTACATAGTGCTTAGTTTCCTTTCCGCAAGGCGGCTCGTACAGTACTAACCAGCAAGATAACCACCACGAACAGATTCTAAACACTGAACCATTGTAGCAGGTTTCGAATATTCAAAACTATTCCAATATGTATGTATGCATGCATGCAACCACAATCCTGTCCTCGTCAATGAACATGAACTCAAGACTAAAGTAGCAAACACAATTCCATTTCATACGTGGGCTTTGAGATTCGATAATGATATTATGTCTGTGCAATGGCGATGCTGTCTACAATCGATTCAATATGAATCAAAGCCCATTATACGTGAAGTCAGCATAGTACATACCGCAGAAAAATCTAAATACCAACAACTTCATCGGCGCCCTCTGAGTCTTTGTTAGTGCACACAAGTTGTAAAAATAACAATTAGTATCCACAAGACTTCAGTATTTGTATGATAATACAAGTATGAATAATTTCAACTTGATTCGGATATGTATATTATATCATTTCCTCACCACTGCAATAGAAAATTTATTACCTCCGTAGATGAATAGATGAACAATTAATCCAACAACTCACCGAATTATTCTTCTGTATGATACTGTATTTTAGGAAAATCCAAAATGGAAGAATCAAAAAGAAAGTAATTTCACTATGAATGAATGAAGTAAATGTTTAGCTGCTACTGTAGCTACAAGTTAGTTACATACGTACTACACACATATTCTCCTCTCCAGCTCATTTAGATCCATGATCTGGTGCTGATTAGGTACTAGTAAACGTAAACTTCAATTGGTGGCTATTCTCTATTCTATTCTATTCTATTCTATTAAATGTTGGGGATATGTATTATATTATTTAAAAGTAACCTTGGAGTCTATATTGATGAAGAGAATTTAATACTCGATATATAGTCGATATATTTCACTCAGCACATGCACTCTCTCTATTATATTCCGTAAAATTCTCCCTGGTGCTCTAAACATGATAACAAGTATAACATGCATGCCATGATACAACTGTCTCCTCATCAAGTACACTACAGTGCACAGCACAAACCGCAGCCCTCCTCTCCGGGTCTCCCAAGCACCATTTCTCCACCAGCAGAAAGATAGTAGCTTCAAGTTTCAACAACCAAATTTCATCTCATCTCACCAAGTCCTCATTAGCAATGTCAGTCAGAATAATACGAGTGAGTCCATCCCATCTACCCACCTAAAGAGAGGTCTCTCTTATAAACAAGGTTAACTTTTCTTTTACATACACGCGTAGTGAGAGAAGGAGTACAGTAGCGGGAATGAAGTGATATACCTGGGTCTAGTCTTTTCTAAGGATATATCATGTATGAACTCACTACAGTAGCTACATAGCAAATTCATAAAAGTATGTATGCATACCTAGCCCAATACCTAACTTGTTTTAATTGAAAATTTAAGATTTAAATATACCAAATTTAACTCTTGTTCAGTAGTGTAGTTATGATTATTTCTGATATATAACATTATTGAGTGATTGATGAATTGTGAGGACCATGAGGATAAAGTATTGAATTGGAAATATAAGGGTAACTGTAACCAGGAAATTCAAGGAAGCGGGGTAAACTCTCTATGCAGAATTGAGGGACGTGGAGATAGACAGATAGATAGATAGATGGAAACTTCTCAATAATTCATAGTCTGTTGTCCAAATCGATCAATCATCATATCACATCCCATCACAAATACATTGCTAATGTAGTCACTAACGCCTAATCAGATATGTTATATTCGTTCGTATGTATAGATATGCTGTGCGCTATACTCCGAACTCATCCACACATTTGCTTTTGTCATGTCTCTCTGGCACCAACTGCCCCTCTCCATCCAGCACCCACACTCGTACCCAGCATACAAAGCAAACCCGGCAAGTAAGCCAGTACCATACCATTCCATCCCATTCAATCCTCATCTGCCTGCGCCAGCCATCCAGGGCTTTCTTTATTAGCCCCTTATATTGTATTCCACCAACCAACCATCGTAGATAAATACAGTAAGTAAGTAGTAGAGGAAAAATGTAAATGTAGAAGTGTAGTTCAGCAGCCGCCAAACAAAGTAAAAAGCAAGCAAGTTCCCAAGCTTATGCATCCTAACCTCCAACCATAAACGCCGAAAGTATACCCGTACCACCCGTCCATCCAGGTCCGAGTCATTCGCACCATTGTAATTTAAACCGTTGGAACTGCCGGGAAGAAAATGAAAAAGTCCCATCCCATACTTAAAGTATGTATGTAAGTGTGCAAAAAGAACGCCATAACAAATGCTTCACCCGGGCCGACCTTTCCCTACCCGAGGTATGCATCCTATTTCCGACCCAATCTCCTATCCTAGCAAATTCAATCAATCCGCGCCAATTAATTCGGGGACGACAAAGTCTGACTGCTCTCTGACTTCGAGTCCTCTTCCCTTCTGGCACCGTTTCCATTCTTCTTCTTCTCATCAGGTGGTTCAACACCAGGTTTTAATATCGGGGTAGAATTTCCTATCTTCAATAACTTCTTCTTTTTCTTCTTCTCGCTCATCAAGCTATCTTTCGACTTCTTCATTAATCCCTTATTAACCAACATCTTCTTTTTTGGTTCGACACTTGCCCGGTGACTATACTCCCCATCCCTATCATCGTCATCATCGTCATCATCATCACTACCAGGCATTTTATGCTCGAAGCTCAAATTCGAAGAAACTTGTGATGCAGATTTCATCATTTTCGGTGCTTTGAGTTTGTTCTTTGAGACAAGTGAGGATGTTGGTTTCTTGAGGAATTTCTTCTTCTTTTGTGGAGAATCAGACTCGAAGTCCGGATCATCACCTGCGTCGCGTTTGTTTGGACTACTTCTCTTGTTTCCGTTTGGTATCGGCGTTGAATGTCTACTGGCTGGTGGGGTACCATTCTGACTATTGGATCCTGTTCCGTTGCCATTGCCATTTGTAATCTTCCATAGAGCCGTTCTCGAAGAATCGCGTCCCCCGCCCCCAATACATTTTACCATATGATTGTTCATACGTTTAATCGGTAGGAACGTATTGCAATGGTGACATTTCGCATGTGGGAAAGCAATTGGCTTGACAGGTCCATTGCCCTCCTCCCCATCTAGGCTGCCTGGTGTACCTTCCTTCGCTTGTTGTTCTAACAATGGATTGATCATATCCTTTTTCTTCTTTCCTCGACCAGGTCCTTCCGGCACATATGTTTGACCATAGACGTCATGATATAATTTCTCGATGAAAGGTTTCTTTTTGCAATACTCCTTTCCGGGTTCGGGTTTCTTAGCTCCAATTCCATCTGTTGGTTGTAATAGTCGAGGTAAACCACATTTCGCACAACGTATTTCCTTGACCAATTCTAAAGGGTTGCCTTTCAAGAACACTTCCTTATTCTCCCATTTCGCGGCATCGGTCTCGACAGTCTGATGTGGAACAGTTGAATGTGTGCCATCATCAGGTGAGGGAGGATTGGTTTCAGCAACTTTCTGTTCGATGATAATAGCAGCAGAACAAGCTTTTGCCATTTTCTCTTCTCGATGAGTTTGTAATACAAGATCGTGAATTATATTATAAAAGACGTCATCAAGGACAGCATGTGCCTATATATATAAAAATGTTTTAGCAAAATGATCAATAAAATGGTAAGCAAGGCGGCAAAATGTATGTATATATATTGTCCCCAGCAGTAAGGAAATAAACTGTTAACTTACAAGTTTTCCCATAGTATCAGTTGGTTCATCATGTAATATGAGCCCAGAATCGGGAAAACTATCGGTCGCAGACATATTTGTTGTATATTTGAAGTTTTGTAGTTGTATTTCTTGAAATTAATCCATTCAATTTCAATGTTCAAATACTACTGGTACCCTCAAGGCTGACAGAATATTGCTGCAATAAATTGTGTGGTGTGGATTCAAGGAACTTGGATCTTTTGATGCAGTACTGGGACTGGGTAAGGTTAAGGATTTTGAGAGAAAGATCTCTTCGTCCTCTCTCTCTCTTTCAGTCTCTCTGTCTGTCTGTCTGTCTGTCTCTCTTTCTATCTTCTTAAAAACGACGAGAAGAAAATGAAGTTAGAAGAAAAGGGATATTATAAAATAATTCATAAATATATCTTCTTCTCAAAAAAATATATAAGAAGATATATTAAGTTTTAATTATTTTATTATAAATATCAAAAAAAGTTCGAAGACAACTAAAATGGTCGTATGCTGCTCCTCCTAATAATAAATTATTATTAGAGTACCTTTTGGGAAGCTCAGTTGTCACAGCTTTTAAAATATTGCCAGACTAAACTTATAAAGGTTAAAAAAGGGCGGTCAACTCTAAGTGGGTATGTGGCTTTATTAATTAAATTTTGATTATTTATAGTTATTTGTAGTTATTTGTAGTTATTTGTGGTTAAATTGTGGCTAGTGTTTAAAATGAAAATATGTACCTAGTTATAATCCCTGTGTTGAATATCAATCATCAGAAACCCAAGATTCCCCTCGAATCGCATTACTTGGAGGTATGTTACCTACTATGTATTCAATCAAGTACTGGTATAATTTAGTAATGAGTACATCTTCTGTTCAAAGATCATAAGTATCTCCACTCATTTTGTTCATTATTATATTCAATTTTCTATCCTTGATTTTCCCTTTGTACCATACCAGTATTCACTCCTTTCAAAGACGAGGATATCTTTGATAGCATCTTGAGTTCAATTCATTCATTGATTACTCTTTAGGAATCCACAATGACTACCACAACCGGCATTCCCAATAATACATCTCCACCACCACGCATACAACAACCTTCTATTCGATCATTCTTTAAACCACAACAGCCAGTATATGCAACTCCACCAGGTTTACCAACCACGAATACACACTCTGATGCGAACGGAAATGAAAATGCAACTGTAGCAAGTGCCACCCCTCTCGCCTTGAATGGACCAACAAAGACTCCCACAACCCAAATTACAAGCCCTCCACCACCAGCTCAACCCCTTGCTACATATTTCCCCACGCAAACTCCAACAAAGTCCCAGAACAACGCCCCAAAACTTCCACCGGACTACTCGATCGAAATTCCCCAACAACAACATATACAACCACTCCGTCGGATCAACTCTCTTCTTCTACCAATCCCATACCCCGACTCATTTTACAACAAAATTCTTTCCCCGCCATCACCCTCCGACCCGATTAGTGTTTCTTTTTCCAGAGTGGTGACCCATACAAATTCTACTACACCCTCCGACCAAAAGGTTATCGGCAGTCTAATATGCCGGCTGGATCCTTCTCCCCCAAGCAATGGTGCAGCCCCTCCAGCAAATACATATAGCATATATCTCCAATCTCTCACAGTTCTCTCACCATATCGAAACCTCGGACTGGCTTCAGCTCTCTTGGACTCGGTGATTTCTCTTGCTACAGGTCCACAAATTCCCATTGGGGTCAAGATAGAAGGGCTTTACGCACATGTATGGACTGAAAATGTCGAGGCGTTAGAATGGTACAAAAATCGTGGTTTCGAGAAGGGGGAGTTGATTGAGGAATATTACAGGAAGTTGAAGCCACAAAATGCTTTTCTGTTGCGTCGTCGATTCACTGTGAATGATCACCTCACAACATCTTCCAGGGTTGTAAACTTTGAAAATGCGAAATCAACACCACCGCCACCAGCAGGAAGTGCGGGGTCATCTAGACCAACACCATCGCACACAGCATCATTCCAAGAAAGAAGACCGGACACTGAATGGAATGATTTGCCAGAAGATGTATTGCTTAGACCGGGGCGAGCGAGTGAAGGCCAGAGCAAAGATAGTTCGAGAAGTAGTTCTAAAACTCGGGTGTCGGAAGGTGGTGCGGCGAAAGGTGGAAAGAAAAAGAGGAGTTATCCCGCTGCTGCTTTTGGTGGTGGGTTGTAAGATTTAGATCATGTTCACTATTCGAGGCCCCAGAGTATGTGATAGGATTACGTGTATCAAATATAGAGGTAGAGGCGTTGGAACAGCTTAGATGGACTTAAATTGGGTATTAGATTTCGAATTCGGATGCGGAAGCGACAGAATTGACCAGTGCTTGGGAAAGACAGAGTTCATAGAACCAAACACAATAGATGGATCCGGATAGGCTATGAAGAAACATTAAAACATCTTGGGGTTGAATGCAAACTTTAATATACCATCGATATCATAATGTATTTTATACACCCTTACAATTCCATGCTCCTTTACCAAAACGCCATAAAATGCTCTCAAACAATACACGCATCTCGAACAATCATATCCCTTGAATATCCTCCTCCCCTTCCACCACCACCCTCCCCTTAAGAATCTTCACCTCCTCCACCGGCCTATCCCCCTCCCCAGTCTTCACCAACCCCATCCTCTTCACCACCGCCAACCCACTCCTCACCCTCCCAAAAATCGTATGTTTCCCATCCAACCACGGCGTCGGCGCCAGCGTTATAAAAAACTGACTACCATTTGTATTTGGGCCACTATTCGCCATAGAAAGTATTCCTGCCCCAGTATGCTTCAATTCGGGAGAAATCTCATCCTCGAATTTATCACCATAGATAGAAGTTCCTCCACGACCTGTCCCAGTCGGATCTCCTGTCTGTAACATGAAATTGGGAATGATTCGATGGAAGATTATGGAATCGTAGTATCCGCGCTCGATTAGGGTGGTGAAGTTGCGGCAGGTGAGGGGCGCGTGGGTGGTGTAGAGTTCGAGGGTTATGGTGCCCTTTGGTGGTTTGTTAGTGTGGATGTTTATGAAAAGGGTGTAATGTAATTAAATACCATGGTAGTTTCTAAAGCAATTGGGTTCGCCATTTTGAATTCGCAATCAAATTTGATGTTGTGGTTGTTGCTATCTTTTTGTTTGGTTTGGCAAGGCTGAATATAAATAAAAAAGAAAGTTTGTCGCCTTGTCATATCCCTGTAATTTACCTCTTGGAAGGACAACGATGTGATAACTTTACCGTATTGGGGTATTTTTGGGGTAGAACTAGAACTACCTAGAACTATATATAATTATATATTCTAGCTCGAATTATATATTAAATATTCAATAAAGTATTTTCAAATTATCATTTTAATAAAATAATTCTAAACAATCGTCATAATAAGGCTACTAGGTAGGTAATGCAGGAGTTTTAAACTAATTCTTAAAGTTTCTACAACATAGTATTCAGGTACTCTACCTAGTAGTCCCATACTGTGGACTGCTGCAGTACTGTTAAGTACTAATATAAAAGTACTACTTCTCTTCTCTGAATTCCTTCTAAAAACTCAAACCTCATCCCATATTCAACCAGACAATAGTCCTACAATGGAGAATTTCCAAAGCCTCTACGAAGGGGACAATCCGACACTCCAATTCCTTGCGAAATGTCTTTATACAATTTGGGAAGAGCGAGCTACATTAAAAATGGAATTACATATCCTTCTATCAGCTCTCTTTCCCATTTATATTGGATCACATGCCTCACTTTCACGACCCCCAACCGCTGCAAAAATACCGTCTAGGAAAAACTCGGATTCAGAAGACGACGAAGATGAAATCGTGGTGCACACGCCAATGGAGGGTCTTACCCCTTCAGATGCTATCTTATTCCCCGTCCTAGCAAGTGTGGCTTTGGGCACATTATACATGATTATCAAATGGCTTGATGATCCCGCCATATTGAACAAGATTCTTGGATGGTACTTTTCCTGTCTCGGTATCTTTGGGGTGGGAAAATTAGCCGGCGATGCTTTGAACGTTGGAACTGGATTTATATTTCCCTCGGTCTGGTCAGATGGGAAACATACTTACAGCATTGATCCCCTGTTACGGGTTCAAGCGCCCCAGCCAACGGCTAAACATGCACTCGTTCATCCTTCATCTAAAACGAATCCGCTTCCTGGCCGGCTCTCCAATATCAATTTCCCGGAACCCATCACTAAAATGCTCTGGGACATACGCGCGCTAGTTAAAAATCACTGGATCATGCGTCTTCATATCCACAGTATCGTCACGCATAAATCCTCTATTCGACTCACGGATGCTATTGGCCTCTGGTTTGGTGCCGTTGCTATCCTCTTCTACAATCTTTACTCTCAACCATGGTTTCTCACCAATCTCATGGGGTTCGGGTTCTGCTACGGTACCTTACAACTCATGTCACCTACGACTTTCTCCACAGGCTCTCTAGTCCTCATCGGGCTTTTCTTCTATGATATCACAATGGTATTCTACACACCACTCATGGTAACCGTCGCAACTACTCTAGATGTCCCCATAAAGCTAGTATTTCCAGGCCCAACCCGAAGCAGCATGTTAGGCTTAGGTGATATCGTGTTACCTGGTATATTAATCGCATTAGCTCTCCGCTTCGACCTATACCTCCATTATCTACGCCTTCGCAAAAGCGCCACCGACCGCCGACCAATCTGGCAACCCGCAACCAGCTTATGGGGCGAGCGATTCTGGACCTCGTCAGCTCCAACCTCCTCCTCCAGCCCTACATCATCGGTATCCAAATTCAGAGTAGAAGCATCTTCTACCGTCGCAAACGGGACTCGTTTTCAGAAAACCTATTTCAAGACTGCAATTTTCGGGTATGTAGTTGGGATGGTAACGACACTTGTGGTGTTGAATGTATTTCGACATGCGCAGCCTGCGTTGTTATACCTGGTTCCTGGTGTAGTGGGTAGCTTGTGGGGAATGGCTTTGTTGAGGGGTGAGGTGGGAGAAATGTGGAAGTATACAGAAGATGGGAGTTTAGATTTTGAATTTGAATCTAAGACTGCCGTTGCTGTTGATGTTGACACGGGCAAGAATGACACGGGCAAGAATGATACGAGGAAGGAGAATGGCTCGACAAAGGAAACGAAGATTGAAAACGTGAAAGTAGAAAAAGAAGAAAAGGCCAAAAACCCAGAAAAGGAAAACGAAAAGGAAGAAGATGAAGATGAAGATGAAGATGAAGATTCAGCCTCAAGCTCCTGGCCCTCATCCTCCAACGACGAACTAGCCGACGACGAAGGCGAAGGCGGTCTAGAAAAGAATTCCGAAACCTCATTAATGACCCCCCCTGATAAGGAAAAGAACAAGAACAAGTCCAGTCCCAGCTCCAGCAAAACCCAAAACAAAATCAAAAGTAAGGAAGAAAAAGGAAAAGAAGAAGAAAAAGAAAAACATGAAGCAGATGAACATGCTCATCATGTATTTCTCTTTTCGATCAGTGAACCCAAGGGGAGGGTGAAAGCTAGAGCTAGACTTGCGGGGATGGCGCCAAGGAAGGGGAATTTGGTGGTTTAGCTGGGTGGGTGGAAGGGTTTAGGGGTATGGGATATTTTTCCTTGTGGTTGGGATTGGGATTGGGATTGGGATTTACAGAATCTTGCATTGCATGGCGTGGCATATGGCATATGATATAGTAGTTCAGACGATGCAATAAAACGGAAGGAAAGGGAGGAAAATGGATCCATTCAAATGGCGTTATCGGCCATCATCTAGGAAATTTCTTAGAATTGCATTAGCAGTCGAGTCAAGCAGCTACCTATTTGGCTAGCTCGTGATAGACACAAATAAAAGTTCCGTATAAGTACGGAAAGCTACTGTACATGCCTATCAATCGCTTCGCTTTACTAAATACTTACTTCCAGTAGAGTGAGTATATAATTGTAAATGCAGAGATTGGGAATTGAAAAATATGAGACTTGAATTCAATTAGTGAAGCCAGAAATAAAACTTTATATTTCCCATATCTTAAATGCGCCATTGATCCCAAATTTAACCAACCCTAACGCTATCTGTATTGTACAATGCTGTATGTTATGTTATGCTATGCTTATATGCTATACTCCCATTTGATACATATCAAGTAACTCCCTTTTTTCTCCTTTCGCGCCATCTCCTACGATTCTAGATACTTTACTCCCTCCTATATTCCAAACTCCTTCTCCGATATACGCCACGCAATACTGTACGCCGCAACAAACTCGCGCCACTAGCCCATCCATCCATCCATCCATGCGTCAATCAAGCTACATAGCGCGGTAACCTCCATGCAACCAAATCCTCTCTCGCATCAAATTCATCCACCTCCCTCACATGTCTATATCCCTGTCTTCCTCTATCCATCTCATCCGCGTCATGATCACGACTATGACTATGACTACTTTGCGGCGGACTACTCCCATGATTCGAACTAGCAGCCACACTACTTCTTTCCCATGCACTTCCCCTCTCCCACCCAGCCGCACTCCCTCCACTTACAATCCGCGCATCCCCACTCTTCTTATGTTTATGTCCCCGAACTTTTCCAGGTCCCATAATATCACTCACGTTACTGGCTTCGCTTCCATTCCTTCTATGTCTTCCGCTTACGCTTCCTAGACGCCCACCGAAACTACTCGCGCCTCCTCCTCCATGTCGTAAATCCTCGCCGCTTCCTTGTGCACTTAATCCTCCTAGACCCTGGATAATCGTTGGTGTAGGCAGTACCCCCAAAGACCCTTCTCGTTTCCATCCATCTCCTCCAGCAAATATATCCTCTACACATTCATCTGCTGGCATTTCACCCAAGCCTGCTTGCCAAGAGGCGGCAAGCGCACGTCGATACATATCGTGAAGTTCCGATTTCTCAGAAGTGGGTGTTGGATGCGGAAGATCTATTGATCCATGTATCAGTAGCCATAAAAGCAGAATAGTAACATCCAAAAAGAAGAAACCTACGTCCAGGTTCTCCTTCATCTCCACCATTATCTCCCTTCATAATCCCGGCAATACCTCCAAAAACAGGGGCGCTCCTTAAAACCGGCGCGGTGAAATTCCTTTCCCCTTCTATTTGCCTCATCGCAATCCCTATCTTTAATGTGCTGTTTATCTTACTATCTTGTAATAGATAGCGCCTTACAACCCCTTCCTCATCTTCACTCTGCACCTCGCTCTCTTCGACATATTCCGCAATATTCAATGTGATTTGACCGAGAGTAACGCGCTCTGTGCGACTCGCTGCGCCGGAAGGATATTCTTGGATAACTTCAAAGTGGATAGGACATTCGAGGAGGTGATTGTTTTTATCAATTGTAAGACGTATTGGAATCGTGCGCGTATAGTCCCAAAAGACTTTATGATCTTTTATAGGGGATGATTGAGTATGACCGCGATGTTCGGAACCGGTAGATGTGCTGGTTGGAAGATGCCATTTTATAAAGGAGGTGCCGGTTGTAAGGGGCACATTGTTGAGATCGATAAGCTGTTGGAGATATTAGGGGTGATAGAATTGGTAGAAGGGTTAGATAAACATACTTTAAGTATTAATTCGAATTTTGGCTGATGATTATTGTATTAGTCAAATCTTCTTACGATTGAACAATCATAATATATCTTCTTTTGAATAGTACATACCTTCCTTGCCTTTGAAACTAATATAGGAAAAGACAACATTGTTAGAATTGTACATTATCAACCAAGACAATTGAAATGAATTGAACTGAATTTAGGAAAAAGATCAAAGAAGAGAAGAAAAACATACCAAGTGGATTCATACTCAAAATTTCCGATTTTAAAGGAAGGCGTATTGGACTCGAATGAATTTGAGAAAGTTTACTCCTTCTCGTCGCATTATGAGTATGATGAGTATGTTGAACGTTGCGATCCCCAGGATATGGGGAAAGAACAAGGCTAAAATGACGGAGTGTTTGGGACGCCATTTGGGCCCATGCTTCTCATTGTTCAATGTTCTTCTTTAACTGCAGTGCTTCTAAAATTGAACATTAAAGAAATTATCGACAACATCTAATGAATAAATGAATGACATTGAAATAGGAATAGGAATTGAAATAAGGAATTGGAATAACTTTTGAAGATATATATCCATACAAGCAAAAATTGAGATGCAAATATGATTTGACAAGCAAGGTATGGTATGTTATGATGTATGTATTTACGGTGCGGTGCAATCGGATTTTAATCTCCATAAAATTATATTTTGATAGAACTATTGGGTATATTGGTACCATGAATTTGAACTAAACTACCCGTATAACTACCTACCTAGGTTAAGTTATCTATTTGCTTATGGATTAATTTGTTGGGGGAAGGGATGGGGGATGGGGGACGGATTGGTATGGATTGGGATGGATTGGAATAGATTGGGATCTAGATGAATTGGGATGGTGGCATTGGTGGTTTACAGGTAATGATTTTATGGTGGCATTGGCATTGGTGGGGGAATAGAACTACTACCTAGTAGTATGTACTGTATGTATGCTTGACGGCTGCACTGGTATGTACTAGAAACTAGAATGTATATATCCGAAGGTACGAAAGGAATAACGGCGGATAAGATAGGGTATGTACCTACTACACATATTAGAATGGAATATTCTCGTATCATCGTATCAATAATTGTGCCTTCTACTCCGTATATCCTAGGATTATAATAAACATAACTTTTCTAAATTAGGAAGGTACGTAAGTTGCGGATACGATAATGCGAATACAAATTAGAATACAAATACAAATACATACATCATCTGAATCCTTCTAATACATAGGAAATGGCTTTTTTTAACCGGGAATGGCGGCTTACATTCCTGTTGTTAATTCAATTCAGTATCACCATATGATAATCATGATAATTTCCTTTTTCAGCTACATATCCTTTTTAAGGTCAGCCTTCAATTCAACATATTTCTATGTTACACACACACGTTTTCCGTTTTCAATTCAGCCGCTTCAATCATTTTGAAGGATTGTGTACCGGTATCTGCTCGTTCGCTTTCTATGATAACAGTTGCTAATCGGACAACAATTTCAACTTCTGTTTTCGGATTTGCAGCAAGTCGCTGGTCAAATGCATATGTTCATTAAAGTATAGTTGCATGTCTGTTTAACAAAATGCAGTTGGGGTTAAGGATGGTTAATACTCTCCCCCCCCGAGTTAGAGGTTATTTGGTATATAACAACCTGACTCTTCAAGTGGAGATTTCTCATACTGGAAAGAATATTCCATATGTGTAATAATTCACTGGTGATCAATTACATGAATATCGAAAGCTCTGGTAATCATGTAACTGCTGCCGATCCGTTTGATTGACATCAAAAGGCTTTTGTGTAGATTATTTATGTTAAGGAGTGTGGTGATGGACTCTATCAAGTTTTCTTCATTGCAATGTATTTACCCCATGTCATTTGTGGTCCAGCTTTTTATGAAACTAAGTAAAATAAATTTCTTTAAATGCTTTAATTTGCAAACATTAAGAAAGAGCTGGCAGGTTCGCTGTCACCGAATGGCACCCTGAACTGCCCAGATAGAGCACATTCTTAGGAACCCATCTCCTTCATGTCGACCAGCAGGGTCTATATAATGTATAGCGAGGTGTCCAAAGCTTCTCACATACTATCATAGGCATACTCATGATCTACCGATATATCTCTTCTGACGATGATATCATCTGGGGGTCTTATAGAATCCATTATACGTCATCCACGGAGGGAACGATAGTGTATATTCTTAATATGATTCCAAAAGCTCTGAAGAATAGTCCCAACTTACTATTTAACCCCAGATCTCTAGAGATATCAGTCAACAACGAGTTACAGGTATAACATACTTATATCCGCCGTAGGATCCGTAACTGTATTGAATACTCAAGAAAGAGGAGTTTCTATTGGTCTGCAATTTAGGGTAAAGGGCAGGACAGGTACAATACAAATTACTTAGAGAGGTCGACAGTGTGGTGTTTCTATCAAATGGTTAAATTCACTTTGAATCGGCTAAACATCATCAGCCACTCCATGATTGGCTGATTTTCTATCTTATGCAGTACTTCATATCGGCAAAGCTTTCACCCGCCCCGGTTTATTTCCCCGCGATTTCCCACACCTCCCCAAACAATTTGGACGTTGCTTTAAAAGAAAAAAAAGGCCTTTTCAACCAAGCAATTATTCAATTGTATGGCCGATTTGCCGAAATTGGGGTGAAAGCACTTCCGAGTGAATGCAGTACGGTAGGTACAGTACTCAAAGAAAAGTAAGTCAACCTCTCAATTATCTTTCCTTACAAACAACATCTACCACCAACCATTAAACAAAAACTCCTCCCTCCCATCGAAAACAATACCACGATCAATATGCCAGTCAAAAAGATCCTCCTCATCAATGGTCCCAATCTCAACCTCCTCGGCACACGCGAACCCCACATCTACGGGCACGACACCTTAGAAAGCATTCAAACCTCTCTCTCCACGCATCTGCAATCACTATCCACCCCCGTCGAACTCCTCTCCTTCCAAAGCAATCATGAAGGTTACCTAATCGATCGTATCCATTCCGCGCGTACAGAATCAGTCGATGCAATTGTCATTAATCCAGGCGCATTCACTCATACGAGTGTAGCGCTCAGGGATGCGTTAACAGGTGTGGATATCCCGTTTGTGGAGGTTCATATTAGTAATGTGCATAAGAGGGAGGAGTTTAGACATAAGAGTTTTTTGAGTGATAAGGCGGAGGCGGTTATTTGTGGGTTGGGTGTTTTTGGGTATAGGGCGGCGGTGGATTGGGTGGTGGGTTTTATGAAGGTGAAAGAGAAGGTATGAGTTGAGTTGGGTTGGGGGGAGGAGGAGTGGGGATAGAGGTGCTTCGTTGGGTTGTACATTGGGAATGGAATGGGATGGGACGGAATGGATATATTAGAATGTATGCAACCCATCGATCTATCTTCTGACGACTGAATCGGTCATTACTAGTTAGACAAATATCAAAAGTCTCCCCGCGGTTCTGATTCTAGGCCGCTACCTCTAAGATCTTTCTATTCTATGATATATTAGTGTCAATGTCCGAGGTCGCAATAATTGGATCAACCCTTCCTCGAAGAAAGCAGTCAAATATAGCAAAGTTCCTGGACTCAATCGCTGTGTCTTGTGGGACGGTTGCCTATCGACCCGCTTCAAATCTTAGTAATTTCCTCACGTACTTTTCTCAGAATCGATGTGAAGTAGGACTGACTGCCTTCACCGCTATCAAACTTACTACAATCATCAGAAACTAAAAAAACGTAGCTCGAAGTCTCTAGCACAATAATCACAATGCTTATGAGTACAGATCTTAGCATACGAGTAGTGGAATGTAGTACGACATGCAGCTCATTGCATTGACAGCTGTTGTATTATATGAACTGCTTAACAAGTCCCTGATAATGTACTGTCGAAAGCCGAGGAGCGAGTACCGCATATTGTGTATGTTTCTTTACAGGAAAGTGTCTGTGGTATGTATAAGGAATGAATGTATAGACTACCAACTTGTTAGAACACTTTCTAATCGAATTGAGATTAAGTATGATGCGTGCACTGTATGGATTTCACTTGCTTTTGTCCAGAATAATGAATGATGTATCATTAGATCTTACGAAGATTTATAGATAGATAGCGTATGTATAATCAATCTCCCATTAGATCTCATATCAGCTAAGTCACATCAGATGTACCACAACATATACCTAAGTCACTCCAAAGGCTAGACTTGAGATTAACAAATCTCGCATCTTGAACATCATGATTCTTCCCCCAATACCAGCTATACTTGTGGTTTCGTAGCTACAGTAAGGTTAAGTTAAGTGAAGCCCCGGCATTGGGGTTATATAGCTCTCCCTCAAAGATCTCTAAGAGATAATGCATATCATATCCCTACTCAGTTATAACTTATTCCTCTACTGATGATGTATCGATGAAGATTGTACATACGAGAGCTTGTCCTGAATCGGGGCTTGATGTCTAGGGATGGATAGCGTATGTTCGATATAAGTATTATCTACAAACTTGTGCGTTAGATAGTAAGTCGTACAATGGACATTTGGATGGAAGACTGGAACGATAGTATGGAGTATGCTTTTGTCGTGTATCCAGGATACTTCCTACATCAACTCACAAAAATCATCCTTACGAGTTTCTCGGAAGAATTGTATGGAAATATAGGATATTGGATATTGGATTTGAGATGTTCGATATACTGAACAAAGACTTTCTATGATATTGTGGGAGTTGGTGCGTTTGTTTACGAGAATCTCTCGGTAAAGTTATATGCTCCCGGTGAGGTAGGTGTGAATATATTGCGTACCTACTTCTTTATATCATTTATCAACATGCAATGAATTTGGTTTGTAAATCTTATATTAGTGAGCATATTCATATTTGACAGCCAACTTATGAATCTTGATCTAGTAAATCTATCATCACAGCACAATATCTATTTGTGTATAACTTCACAAAGATTTTGTTCAGATTTAGATTTTTTGACTACAATATTCAAATTCTGATCAATTATGAAATTCACTTGATTTTACAAAAATCCATCAAACATTGAATTTGTTATATATTCCTAAAATTTTGAGTGGTGATGGGTTTATTGCACCCGCTATATAACGATTTGAAGCTATAACTTTTGATGGCACACAAACGCGGGGTAAAGTTGGGGGGTTGAGTTGATTACTGAATTGGGAAAGTGTTTACCCGATAACCCTGAAATAGCAGGAGGTTCTTTGGAGAATGACGGAGCTGATACTAATACATTCTTTCCCTTTAACTCTATATATTTCACCGAAGGTGAAGTATGGGGGATCGGTACCCCGCATCGTGGGAAAACTACAAGTACTTGACCATCTACTACCAAACACTCGATATATAAATAAGTCCGTCACATATCTCCAACACATACACAGCCAAACCTCAAATCACAATGGAAGACTACCAACCAGCCATATCATCCATGTCTCTAGGACGAGCCTGGGCACATGATATCATTCCCAAACTCGACGCAGCAGCAAAGCATCACCTTCTCGGTCTAGAAGTATTCTACGAAGATCTCGAATATCTCGCAAAGCACGAATCTAAATCTGATTCACCATCTAACGAAGCTTTACTACACGCAGCATCTACAATCAGATCTCTTTGCGATGAACGCAGCATCACGATTATCGGATTACAACCTTTCGCTTTCTATGAAGGATTGAAAGATCGTAATGAACATGTTAAGCATCTCGAGAAACTGAAAATCTGGTTTCAGATTGCAAAGATATTGGGAACGGATATTATACAGATACCTGCGAATTTCCTACCAGCAGACAAGATCACCGATGATTTAGAAGTAGTTGTAAAGGATTTACAGATTATTGCTGATATGGCAGCTGAAGAAACCCCTGTGATACGATTTGCGTATGAGAATCTTTGCTGGAGCACGTATTTTGATACCTGGGATGCGGGTTGGGATATCGTTGAAAGGGTGGGAAGACCGAATTTTGGTATGTGTTTGGATACTTACAATATTGCGGGGAGGGTATATGGGGATCCTACATCTAGTGATGGGAAGACACCGAATGCAGAGCAAGATATGAAAGAGAGTTTAGAAAGATTGGTTAAGCGGGTAGATGTGAAGAAGGTGTTTTATATACAGGTTGTTGATGCGGAAAAGATGATGGAGCCTTTAGTTGAAGGTCATGCGTTTTGGGTAGATGGACAACCTGCGAGGATGAGTTGGAGTAGAAATGCGAGATTGTTTGCTGGAGAAGAAGGGGGCTATCTTCCTGTTGAAGCTGTAACTAAGGCTTTGATCAAAGGATTGGGATATAAGGGGTGGGTCAGTATGGAACTGTTTAATAGGTCGATGGCGGAGAAAGGCGACGAGGTTCCTGACGATCATGCTCGAAGAGCATTTGCCTCCTGGACGTTGGTTAAAAATTGGATGAAGGTGTGGTAAAGGTTACACTTAAATTGCTCACAACATTTCTTTCCAAGGCATTATTTCTTTTCCACTTCCAAGTGGTGAGCAAGTAAGTATTCTTGGTAATGCGCATAAGACGTAGCAGCGATATCAACCAAGGATTTGCATTCATGCCAAGTCTACACATAGGATGACAGTGACTGACCTCAAACATCCAAGACTCAAGATGCTGGCGAGACATTGAGGGTTTCCAAGGTGGGTTAATCAAGGATAGTTGGGATTTTATTCCACAACAATCAGTGGAATATCTGATCTCTAAAGGCGTTGGAATCTTCACTGAAGGATGAATGACAGGCATGGATGTCGATGAACACATTGAAGCTTGGGTTCAAGGGGAGAAAAGGAAAAGGATCATTCCTGAGAAAAAGAGCTCATAATTTAGCAAGCTTTGATTTTGATCATGAGGCATTACTAGATAGGCATTCTCCAAATCCGAAAGACGGAGGTAGCATTTCTTCTTCCTAAAGCATGTTGTGTTGCTTGGATCAGTATGCCCAAAAATCTGACATTTTTCAATTATGCTCTTCAAATCCAATGCTCAATTCTCACTAAATAAATCAAATATAGAAAGGCGGAGACTTTGAAATGCGAAGAACTTGTTATTCTCATCTCATTTGATACAATTAAAATTGTAAAAATGGATTGCTCATCTGCTATTCAACAATCAAAATTGAAAGTGGACATACCCAGTACTGAATTAATTCAAACGGCTTTAAATACATCGCGTCATTGCTTGTGCAATCAAAACAGAGGCCATTGGCTAAGCATCCTGGTGCGAGGTTTCCGGTCAAAGGATCCAACGTACATGAGCCACGTATCTGCCATTTTCCTTCAGCAACAGTAATCCTGGAGGCCGCGAGCTTCAATGATCGCCTCAATGAACACAATCTCTGTACCCTTATATCGCGAATCTGTGTCGTGATATTGATCGTGCGTTGCCTGGAATCGGCCGTATCGCCATCAATGCCCGGTTACTGCTCATTCTCGAGCTACGTACAGCTCCAGCCTGCTCAAACTCTCAACCCCTCTTCCTCTCCATTCCCCCTTGACTTTCCTCCCTCGTAGCACCCATAGCCCTCATCTCAATTTCCTTTATTTTCCTCTCCAATCCTATCCTCTTCGCCAATAGCGCTCCTTTCTGCTCCTCCAAATGTGCTATCTTTTCCCCAACAGTAACCTCGCGAACCTTCTGTACTTGCTAGTTTCACAAGTTAGCATAATTCCTTAATGTTGAACCGTCGATCCTTGGCAAAACACACTCGGTGCAGACAATCCACCGTGAATTATGTTTATGAATAAGAAAGATACATACCTGGTGGTGTTCACTGTTTGTCTTCAACCCAGCGCCATATACCGTACCCACTACGGTGGTTGCTGCTATTGCGCCCGTCCACACAATGCGCCGTATCTTGACTTGTTGTGCCGCAGACATATTTGAATTCAATTCAAATCGCGACTTTACATCGATGCGCTAAGATTATACTAGGTACTTTCCGCCCGTAGTAAAAAGCTTGTGCAGATAGGTAGATAAAATTTAAATTTCGACGCTTCCCGAGCAGACCAAACTTAAGATGCGAAACTCTAGATATTTTTCTAGGAATTTCTTTCTTTCAAACCAACGATAACCAAAAAATTATTGCCCAACAAAAAAGATAAAAAGATATTAATCCCAAACACCTTTCCAAAGTTGTTCCGCGACCTTTTCGTTCTTGGATTGAGGTTTCAATATCTCAATTCGATTCGTCTTCTTCTCATTCGATTGTTCTTCTTTTTCTTTTTCTTTCGATTTTTCCTTTTCTTCGTCTTTTTTGTTGCGAGAATCCCAAGCTTCCAATTCTACTTCTACGGCTCTGCCGATATGCCGCCTTGAAGTCTTGGTGATAAAGCGGAAAACTACGTCACTAGTAGATTTAGAGTACCGCGAAGAGCATATAAAGCTGCCTGCAGGTTTGTCTTCTGTTATCATTGCCATTTTCATATTGTTGTTGTGTTAAATATATATATATTTTGTTTTGATAAAAGAACGAACGAACGAACGAAGGAAAGGAATTTGGAAGGAAGAAGGATTTGAACCAACCTTATAAAGTTAAAGGATTGCTAACAAGGTTGGGTTTTCTTTTTTTTCCATTTGAGCACCTGGCCTGGTGCACTGCCTTGCTATCTATCGCGTACAGTCAGGTAATATGGAGATAAGAAGGATTCAAGATCCACGATTCACGAACAGCGGGGTTGCTTGATAACAATGTAGCTACTGACACTTAATGTGATTCAGGCATCGTAGGGTTCCTGGTTGATAGACAATTTTTTTCGGAGTAAATACTGTACTGGTAATATATTGCTCGTCTTATGCTTTGGATTTATACCCCTCTAACATTGACAGTTTCACCGAGGTGAATCAAACAAACTCTAGACGAACAAAAATCTAGAATCATGGGAACAACACCGAGAGTTTTTATTATTCGCCATGGAGAAACTGAATGGTCAATCAATGGTCGACATACCGGTATATCCGATATCCCACTCACTGCGAATGGAGAGAAACGAATTCGTGCGACTGGTAGAGCTTTGATTGGAGATGATCGTTTGATCGTCCCTAAACATTTGGCCCACATGTAGCTATACCTTCTTATTTGGTGTTTGTAAAACATGATCGCTGATAGGGAATAGCTATGTATCGCCTCGCACACGAGCTCAACGAACCCTCGAGCTTCTCGAATTAGGCTGCGCGGAGAAACTCCCCTGGCAAGAACGGCGCAAACATGATGAAGGAATCCGCACTCAAGCGGGCGTAGAAATAACAAATGACATCCGTGAATGGGACTATGGTAATTATGACGGCATAACATCACCAGAGATCCGCGAACAAAGGAAGCGTGATGGCTTGCCGGAATGGGATATTTGGAGAGATGGATGCCCTGGGGGAGAAAGTCCAGAACAGGTTTCGGAACGGTTGGATAGGTTGATCGCGGAGATTAGGGAGAAATATCAGAAGCCAGTTATGGGGGAGAAGGGAAAGGGTGATGTGTTGTTGGTGGCGCATGGACATATTTTGAGAGCGTTTGCGATGAGATGGGTAGGGAAAAGGTTGCAAGATGGGCCAACTTTTCTGTTGGAAGCTGGTGGAGTTGGCACTTTGAGTTATGAACACAACAATATAAATGAGCCGGCGATATTGCTAGGTGGATCGTTTATGGTGGATGTAGTAGAGAATTCGGCGCGGGATGCGCAGGAGGAGGGGGAGAAGACGAATGCTTAACATGAAGTTCAGGCTGGTTACACAACCACATCTTAAATTATTCAAATACAACACATTCTCAAATATGTGATTCTTGTGTATAAGAATGAAACGATATCTGAATCTGGAAGTTGTAAAAGCTGGTATCGTCGGCTTGGGTATATCTATCTGTCCCTATCTGTTTGTATATATCGAAAATCCAACGCTTATCTACAAACAACAGCACGCATCCTCATCATTAGCAATCTAAAAATACCAATCAAAAGAAACCTAGCAACCCTGATTAGATCAACATCGCATCATGTTTCACCACATCCCAAAGTCTTCCCACTTCTAATAATACAAATCACGAATAACCTCCACAATAACCCCATGATCCTCATCCTGTCTTAGCCCAGTAACAACCACCACCGCAACTACTCCCTCCACTCCCGTAACCCTAATAGGCACCCCGCCTCCATGTATCGCATACTCGGCGCCTGTTTCCCCTAACCCATACGCTGCACGAAACGCCGCCTCATCCCCGTCAAATTTGCACCACATATACCAAGTACTAACCCCCCACCGCAACACCGTCTTCCGCTTCCTCCGTACCCAGCTATCGCTATCGGGCATAGCTCCAGAATGCGTACAGCAATGAAAGAGCACCTGGTTGGAATTGGATAATGAGATTGATATCACGACCGGGGTGGGGATCGGTAGCAATCGTTCTCGAAGCGCACTCCCGAGCGACCATGCATCGCTGGTGGTAAAGTGCTCAAATATGAGGGTACCGTCAACACGGGCAATAGTTTCGAGCTGTGTGGGGATTGATTGTTAGTCTCTTTTGGGACGGGATGGCTGGTATTGTCCGAGCAATGCTGACATGAAACACAAGTGGGTTTGCAAGGGGAGAAATCATACGTCTCTTGGGGGATGTGGAATGGTACGAGTAGGTCTTGGAGATTCTAAAGGATCTCTCCTACTTTCCGGCCGGGACAATCTATCCATCGATAATGTTCTACCTTCCGCAAAATCGCGTTCCGATCGGCGGGTGCTTGGACGACTGTTGGTATATTGGGGGATTCGGTAGGCTCGCTCTTTGGCGCCAATTTTGTTGTACCTGGGTGTCCGCGGTGGTGTTTCTATGGATGTGGGTATCGGAGTGGATAAGGACGTTTGTTGAGGATCTTCGGGAATGGTCGATGTGCTGGGCTTTTGTAACGCGGGATGTATGGGATGTAACCGAAAAGGGTCGGGTTTCTCCCACAATGGTGTGTTTCTACTTTCGTCCTCTAATAATTCAAGGACGACGGATAATTGATCGTCTCGTGCCCATTGAAAATCGGCTGATGGTCTTCGTGGGTTGTTATTATTCGAAGGAAGTTCTGTTACTTGTGATTTATTCGACTTGGACTTGGACTGCTTGGTATTGTTGATTTGTGGTTTTTCGAGTAAATTCTCGGCCTCAACGTCATTGCGGCTGAGTATATGACGTTTTGCTTTTTTCGAGCTAGAGGATACAGTAGTGGGTTTGCGGCGAAGTAGACGTGGTGGTTGCTCAGTACTTTTGCTGGTATCGCTGGTGATGCGCGCTTTGTGAGAAGATCGATGTAAACCGCAGAAGGAGGAATCGTGAGAAGGAGAAGACGACATTTACCATCATCATCATCTAGGCCATTATAGAGGATAAAAAATTATTAAAATGTATATTCATTCTGCTAGACAAGTAAAATGTAGAAAAGTAAATATTAGTATGATGAACATAAGCCTCCTCGCTTCCCCCTTTCAATGGTGGAAAAGTTTGCGATCGATCTTCAAGCCTTTCAATCTTCAGATGATATTCATGCAAACACTTAAACATGATGATAAATAATGGAGACTTGAGTTTTGTGGCTGTAAGAGTTGAGAAGGACTCCCTTCTCAACTGTGGCCTGTACAAGAAATTACCAGCAACGACCGGGAAATCAAGGATATGAGTTAAATTCTTCAACCAAGCAAAACACTGGGAATAAATTTCATCCATATGAAAATGGAAAGGAAGGCAAATAACCCGATGACATGATAGTTGTTGGGTTCCCTGTTAAGTCTTCAGGTCAGAAATTAAGTGGCCAACATATGAGTATATTTATGAAGATATATATTCTCAAGTATATCCTTGCTAATAATAAGTGTGTTTGAAGGAAAGGGAATACGGTATTCGGCGGTGAATGAAAGTATACACTATACACTTCGTGCAGTGCCATTCATTTCAAAGATTGTGATAGTAAATGAATTTAAAATCATATTAATGCGCTTCTTCTAAAATAATTTGTGAATGGGACATTGCATATATACTGTAACCATAAGTCTCGTCGTCGTCGTCGTGGTGGGTGCAAATTAATGGAAAGAATACCGAGTAGGTATTTGATAGGATAATATGTACGATACCGGCAATTACCCTTACAAATCGAAGAATTTATTGCACCAACTCACAACTCACCACTGCACTACAAATTCGTGAATCCCTGTCTAAAAGTTACGGTTCTGAATATTACTCGTCAGCTAGAAAATGCGCTCACACCATAATTGACTTAGTTACTCTTGCCCTGCATATCTCGGCCATTTTTTAGTTTCATCTGCAGAATTTATGGCCAGACGACCCCGCTAAAACGTATCTTCATCGTTCTTTATCAAGGGTTTAACTAAAGAAAAAAAAATGTATACCGGTAGTAAAAAGATAAATAATTACTTCTATTTTCCCTTCGAGGCGGTCTGATATTTGATACTATTTTCTCAATCTGTTCACCAATTCAATCGAATGAATAGGCAATGGTGAAATCATTAATAAAGGTTACAATACTACGACAAAGTATCATTGTATGTTGAAAATCTTTACTCCTCTTGATAAATTTATCCCTATCCCACTAACAACCCTTGCCAAAATCTAGAAGCAAATATGAACCTCTCAATACAAGCCGAGCTCGAAAAGTACGGCGACGATATACCGTTTCGCGCAGTAACAAACCACACACACTCAACATGGGCTCGAACTTTTCACTTTTCTCCCGAGTTGTACATTCAACCGCAATCTATCGCAGAGGTTGAGAAGGCGGTAAATCTTGCGCGAAGATGTCGACGAAGAATAACAACAGTGGGATGTGGCCATTCTCCATCAACTATTACTGCAACTTCAAGTTGGCTGATTAATCTGGATAATTTTAATAAGATCTTATCTGCGGATACGGAGACGGGTGTGGTGGTGATGGAAAGTGGTATACGATTATATATGGTGGGAGCACAATTAGATGCCGCTGGATTGGCAATGCCTAATTTGGTCAGCATAAACCATCAATCGCTTTCCGGTGCCATCTCAACAGGTACACATGGAATTACTCTTCGGCCTGGTATTCTCTCAGCCTCCATTCTAGAATTAAAGATTACACTTGCAAATGGCAAGACTGAGACTTGCTCGCCGACACAAAATGTCGATCTTTTCCGCGCTTCACTCATCTCCCTTGGTGCAGTCGGTATT
>JWJB01010113.1:0-36410 GCA_000812895.1 Rutstroemia sydowiana | reverse complement strand
TTTTGTTTAATTTTCTATCCATTTAATACAATCCATTCCATATAACTTTTCAAAAAGTCATCACTAGAATGGAAAAGAAAGGTTGTTAACATCCATGGAGCATACATGCTTTTGTATACATACTTACGAGTTTTTTTTTTTCACCTTACCAGATCCAAGCAGTGATGTATCAACACAAAAACATCCCACGCTTAGTGATGACAGCTTACCCTCGCCAGACGAGGGTCAAGTTACTCATATCGATGAGAAAGCTTTCGTTGCAAAGATTGATCGGCGATTGATCCCCATGCTGTTCCTCATCTACCTGGCCGCCTTTCTTGATCGGTAAGTAATACTAGACTAATAGATTTTGATCACTTTTGTACAACTAGTTACTAACGGATACCCTAATGCAGGGTCAACATTTCCAATGCCTTAACTATGAGTCTACCCAAGGACCTGAAGCTGGTCGGGAATCAACGCAATGTCGCTTTAACTATCTTCTTCGTTCCTTATATCGTCTTCGAGATCCCTTCCAACATTTTGATGAAGCGGTTCCGTCCTCGCGTATGGTGTATGCATATATAAGTCGCTTCATATGTGCTGTCCACGGCTAATTATCAATAGTATCAGGATGTATTCTCGCCTTTGGTGTTGTTATGATTGGGCAAGGGTTTGGTATGATAATTGACCTCCTATCGTCAGCTCTTCTAATATGAATACAGTCAAGACTTATGGAGGATTGCTTGCAACGAGGTTCTTTCTCGGCGTCGCAGAGGCGGGAATTTTTCCTGGCAGTAAGCTTTCATTGATCCTTACCACAAAAATTGAGATATCTGACAACTCAATAGGCTTCTATCTCATCAGCATTTGGTACAAGCGTGAGGAATCATTGCAACGATTCACGGTATACTGGTGTTCAGTTCTTACTGCTGGAGCATTCGGCGGTCTTCTGGCTAGTGCAATCGAGAACATGGATGGTATTAGTGGAATGCATAACTGGCAATGGATCTTTGTCTTGGAAGGCATTGCCACTTGCCTCATTGGAGTTGCATCATTTTTCCTTCTCTCGGACTTCCCCGAAGATGCGACATGGTTGACTGAAGAAGAGAAGAAGTTTGCGGTCCACAGAGTTGGGGGAGCCAATGATACTGTTCAGAAGATCACCACAAAAGACGTTGCGACATTCTTCAAGAGCTTCAAAGGTGTTCTTGGAGGCTTCATGTACCTCAGTAAGTCATCGATTATACCTATTGGAGAAAACGACTAACATTAATGGCTGTAGCAATGGTAATACCTATCTATTGTAAGTCGCGCACCTGCTAACACAAATAACCATTGCTTATTGCTACAGCTTTCTCATACTTCGTACCTACGATTATCAAGACTTACGGCTACAATACCATTGAAACGCAGCTTCACACTGTACCGCCATTTGCCGCAGCACTTGGACTTTGTGCTTTGACAGCATACGGTTCTAGTCGTCTCAGGATTCGCTGGCCGTTCGTTGCATTCAATCTCTGTCTCACAATTGCAGGACTCGCCATACTTATGACAGTCCACCATTCGTTTTCAGCCGAGTACGCGGGGATCTGTATGGTCTGTATGGGTATCTTCTCAGCAGGAATTACTATTATCAATTGGTTCGTCATGAATCTCAAGGGCCATGCGGAGAGATCTATCGGAACAGCATGGATGATCGGATTCGGTAATTTCGGAGGTATTATTGCCACTTTCTCCTTCTTGACCACCGATGCGCCCTTTTATCATACCGGCTATTCCATCAACATTGGCGCCATGTGCATTTGTGTAGCATGCTGCACTGCCTACGGACTTCTTGCTATGAAGCACAACAGGGATATCAAGGCAAGAGTGAACGCGAGTGGAGAGGACGTGGATGAAGCCACCTACTACTCATTGTAAATTGACTGGCAAAGAGTACATTTGAGATAGAGTATATGTATGTAAGGCGTGGGGTTATGAGAACAATTTTGAGGCAATGTTACTGCGGATAGAAATAATAAGCTGTGGTGGACGGGAATGGATGGTCTGGCTGGTGCGCGTGGATGGGAATTTCTGAAGCTTGCTGGATTCATGCGGGTTGATAAGAGCCTGTGGCTATGATTGGCGATTAATGTACGACTCCAAATAGAAAATATACCGAGTGCTACCGAATGCTACTGTACGCTAAAGAATGATTTGACCGTATATCTCAAATCGGCCAGCTGCATAACATCCGCACCAATAATTACCCCCCAAAGCTCACCTCATATAATTGAATTACAAGCGGCCGCATTGCCGGATCAAGAAAATAAGCGGCTCCTCGAAAATTTTATACGTTGATTTATACACTATTGGGAGAGCGGCAAAGTGCATTGTCATTGTTGGTTTATTACCGACTTGGTTCTAGTTCTGTTCTGCCACCAATAGAACTATACTGTCCGTAAGACGCTCGAGCCTGACCCCCGTCAGCAAAATGATGATGCAGGGCAGGGAAGTATTCATCGGTGGGTCATCGATCGGGTATAAGGAAGAAAGGAAGTACCTTTGTAGTTTTCCCTGATACGTGCATTTATTGTTTCTAGAGACTTCGCAGTTTCAATTTTTGGGTAAATATGATGAGAAGATTGCAAATGAGAACGAGGGCAAGTACGAGTACGAAGACGATATGTTCTCTGCTCAATGCCGGTCGTTCTTATCCTATTTTGGGGAAGATTGGGAGAGATCCTCGATGGAATGGGGGTGCAAATGGGAATGGGAGCAGGAGCGAGAGAAGGTTCTTTATGACTACGAGGTCCCTATCAATACCGGGCCCGTCTGCAGATATATCCCCAACCGCAACTATCATCTCAGACTCTAGTATATCTTCACCGTCGTCGAGAGTCACTGAAAGCAGTTATACGGCTTCTGATGTCTTCTTTGATGCTTTAGCTGAGGTAATGTAATCTTACATATATACACATCCATGATTCTCCCTGCCCGACCGAGTCTAACTACCAGCATTAACGCTTAAATTGGAGAATCGTAACGAGACTGAATGACTGACTGACTAATGTGAGATTAGTTTGGCGTGCAAGCATGTTTTGTAAATCTGGGTTCGGATCACCCAAGTCTTATGGAAGCGATGCTTAAGGGGCAGAAGGAGAAAAGGAAGAATTTTCCCGATATTTATACTTGTCCGAATGAGGTAAGTGGTTTTGAAGTCTTGCGGATTGATTGTACTGTTATTACCTTGTTCACTTAGCACTCATTGTATACTGACCTCCTCCTGATACCTCCACTTGTTCTGATTTCCACTTACTTTTAATCCCAACTAGATGGTCGCGCTCTCCATGGCCGATGGCTGGGCCCGCGCAACCGGCCGTATCCAAGCCGTAATCGTACACGTCGATGTAGGGACGCAAGCCCTCGGAGCCGCCATGCACGATGCCAATACCGGGCGGGTGCCAGTGCTAATATTCGCGGGTCTCTGTCCCTATACCGAGGATGGCGAATTACCCGGCTCGCGAACGGAATATCAACATTGGTTACAGGATCCTCATGATCAGAAAGCTTTGGTTCGTCAGTATTGTCGTTATGTGGGGGAATTTCGTACGGGTTCTACGGTTAAGAAAGTTGTGGCTAGGGCGATGCAGTTTGCGAATAGTCATCCTAAGGGTCCGGTTTATATTGTTGGTGCGAGGGAAGTTATGACCGAGGTGATGGAGCCGGTTGATTTAGATACTAGTAAGTATGGAGCGATTGGGCCAATGGCGTTACCACAATCGGCTGTTGAGACGATTGCCGCGGCTTTATTGGGAGCTAAGTCACCATTGATAATTACCGGCTATTCGTATGTCTTCTGCTCTTCCATTCAATACTCCTCAATCTCGTTTCTTACTTTATGTTTCATATTATGTATTCATCCCTACTTTCCCAATCAGGCAATTTATCACCTAATTCTCCCAACCTACTCCATTATAGGCAATGACTAATCCAACTTTATTCATCAGCGGAAGAAATCACGCTTGTCCAGAAGAGCTAGTCAAGCTGGCAAATAGTATACCTGGATTACGCGTCTTCGATACCGGGGGTTGCGATATGTGTTTTCCAGCATCTCATCCCGCATATGTGGGGTTTCGTCTTAGTTTTGACCAAGTGACTACCGAGGCTGACGTGATCTTCATCCTTGATTGCGATGTCCCGTGGATTCCGTCTCGTAATCGACCACGTAAAGATGCTTTGATTTATCACGTTGATGTTGATCCGCTCAAGGAGACGATTGGATTGTCGTTTTTCCCTTCGGATGGCACATGGAAGGCTGATAGTTATACCGCACTTACACAACTCAATCAACATCTCGCCACACCTTCTATGCTTGAAACTGTTGCTGGTATTGATGTGTCTGTTTCAGAACAAAAAAGAAGGTTTGTAGTAGAGAAACATGAAGAAAAACTTGCCTTGATCACCAAGCTTGCGATCCCACCTCCTGACGACTCGCTTAATATACATCATGTCGGTGCTGCAATCAAGGCTGCCATGCCATCAAATACTGTTTTCGTGGTAGAGGCAGCTACATCTTCGATGCCTCTATCCGACCAACTCCAAGTCGATGTGCCTGGCACGTGGATAAATTGTTCTGGCGCAGGTTTGGGTTGGAGTGGCGGTGCTGCGATGGGTGTGAAACTAGCATATGATGCTACTGGGTGCCCCAAATTTGTCTGTCAGATTGCGGGTGACGGGACATTTCTTTACACCGTGCCTGGAAGTGTATACTGGACTGCATCTCGATATGGTATACCTGTTCTGACAATTGTGCTTAACAACAGGGGTAAGTTATCTCTTTCTTATGCCGGGGAGTTTTTTTTAGCTTCAGCAGGGGATGTGGTAATTTATGGATCGCCCCCAAAGTATCGGCAGATCCCAATAGTTCAACTTTTGATCGCAGATGCTCAAATACCACTTGGCTAATGTCAAGTCCCCAATTTACCATTGAGCGAATTGATTTGGTGGTTGCGGAGTTCCCACATCCCCAAGCTGCTTATTTTTATTTGCATTAATGAAGGATGCAAGCATGTCAGCAAGGCCAAAAGCGCTAATGAAGTTCGATTCAGGATGGAATGCCCCACGCCAATCGCATCAACTTGTTCATCCACAAGGTCTTGGAGCCACAGCTACAAACAAGGAGATGCATATTTCGCTCGAGCCATCGCCAGATTATGCTGGTATTGCAAAAGCAGCTGCAGGGGAAAATTTTGGTTCTTTACAAGGTGGCTTGTATACCGGAAAAGCTACAACAGCCACGGATTTAAAGCGTGTGCTTGATAAAGCCGTGCAGGAGGTTATGAATGGGCGAGGAGCTGTTGTAGAGGTTGTTTTGAATGTTGATGAACAGGGAATTTCACGAATACAAAATCAGTAAGAACCTTGCGGGAAACATATCTCACTTGGGTTACAGGGAACCCAAAATTGCATGGTTTATAGAATCTGACTACTCCCCAACCACCAATATAAAAAACATTTTCAACAATTTATTACTGTATTAAATTTAAGAACCCTTCACCCACTGGGCAAGGGCTTGTAAATGAATTAATTTGTGCCCATTGTGTCCTGATAAGTATTTGCAATTTTGAGCGACAATGCAACCAGTCTGCCACATAAAGGTAAGTTTAAAGATAAAAACAAACAAAAAAACAAATGGAATAAACAATATTCAAGGGGCGTACAACGAAAGGAATCGGAGGATTAGGAGATATATCTCCTGAAAGAGGGCGGGTGGCACTTGATACTACCCGAGTGATTGCTTCTGTGGAAATTCTTCACAAAACGTGGGTGGATATGCAGGTAAGTGGCAAAGCTCGATTCAGGCTCAAGACCTAGTGCACTACCATTTGGATCCTTGCACCCCTAATATGTATGGCTCGGCATGCTGGGAGATGGTATAAAAGGGTAATATCATGCTACACAGATATGCATGTAGATGCAGATAAGATCGGAACCATCTTCTCCAAAGTACAACAATAATATGATTATTTATCACACCGGATGCCACGATATAATTACAAGGTCTGTGGCTCATATCGGTAGATTTGATTCGGAATATAGTTGAATAATATCGGGGTTGAGTTACGCCGTCAACGTAAGATTTTGCTGGTTTGGGGATAATATATTCGTAGCGATAGTCCAGGAGAGACAGGTATATGGTAAGGGATCGGGATCGTTTCCTCTCCGCGATGCAACACTTAAGGCCGACATGTCCGGTAGCCCCCCTCAAATGTGCAATTTTCGACGACTGACACCTTCCTATAGTGGGTAGTATCTAGGATTCTAAACCACCCACCACAATCGAATCGTCGTCCATCATTCGAGTTTTGAACAAATAGTGAAGATGAGTCTTGAATAGGGAATGAGTGGCTGAAAAGCATGAAGTATCATCCGGTTAATATTGAAGCCGGTGAGATCAATCTGGAAATATATGCGGTGTTACTAGACAGGATATTATAGGTATTCCAAATCCAACCGTTCACGCGCCCGCCTACAAGTATAGCATCTTGAGCCCGTTGTTTCGAAGCTTCTCTTGGCTAGCCTGTTGAGTGTAAGCAACCATCATACCAAGTTCATTTGCCAGGTATAGTTTGATCCTCCTGCCAAAGAGATACGGCATCGGAGCCTATCTTATATGTGAAATAGGATCATACATATTAAATCGATGTAGAAGCTATTTCAAAGGTCGAAGTTGGGGCCGGCCGAGGAAAACAATAGTGCGACTGGTTACAACTGTCCATACTTGGCTGGGTGCAACGTTGCTAACAGGTATCGTGGGTACCTGAGCCAAGATCACTGAATAGACTAGTAGCCGTTATTTCAACCGGCTGAGTTTCCGAACCTTCTTGGCGACCATTCGAAGGATTCGATTCCTATCTTCCTGAAGTCCATTATACTATCCTACTTTGGCTTATGGTTCTACCATTTTCCACTTTCGTAAGCTCGTCAACTGATTCATAGGGGCTGTGCTTCTGCCCCCGACACATCCTCAGAAGGTGTTCGGCCATATATGCTATTGTGCATCGACATGAATTGGCGATGCTGACAGATTTGCTTAATAGGAACCGACATCTTATCACCCAGAAGTTGCGTATTGCACGTAGGCGAAGAATTAGCGATACTCGTGCATTCTCTAGACAGGACAAAACGTCGTTTGAGCCGTAACGGCTTACCACTGTTACTTCCACTTTAGTTTACCCACGAGTTTTTAATGTTAATACGACCTTCTTTATACGAATAACCCTACTATGGAAATCCTCGCAGATGCGATTTCTCAAGCATTACAGGAAAGATGTTCAATGATACCAAGGGTGGAACGACGTAGGATATTATCGTGCCACCATGGATCAATTATCAAGTGGTGTCAAGTATTGTCGGCAGATGCATGAGGATTGACTATGGTGACATTGCCAAAGCTAAGCATTTCCCTATATCCAATCGAAGTCCTTATGTTCCCATATCCGTATAACCAAGAGCGGCTGGTAAACCCACGAAGTACATTCATGACCTGAAACTTCCGTGTCTGAAATTTTGAGGAAAAGGTTTTTGAACGAATCTCATTTTGGTATCATCCGATTTTCAGATCTCGGTCGACGTTTGTACTCATTAAGAAGGTGGTTCACAAATTACTGCACTTGCTGGCAAATTTCTGATATCCCCGGTGACTGTACTCGGTTTTATCAGAAGGTGAGATGTTGGTGGGTGATTGTGTGAGAGCCAAATATAAAGATTGCTTCTGGCCATACAACTTCCTAGAGCCTGGTTGGCTAAAGCATCGATGAAAGAGACTAGTTTGATGGCATGATACTGAATAATGAGATTGGTGTTTGTTTAGTCCTGAGACGATCCGCATTTCGAGAGGCAGGAGTATGAACATATACTAGGTATATGAAAGGGAGCAGAGTCAAAGATATCCATCAACATCCACTACAAGAAATTAGACAGACGATTGTCCCGAGGAAATACAAACCTATCATCCTTTTCAATTCCATATAGAGGACTTGCACCGATTGGACATTCTATGACTCTGCGTAATAATAAAATAGACGTTTGTAGTATCTACCTCCTTACTTAACTCCTTGCTCATTCTATAGTCGTAGTTGGAATCAGATTGTACATTATGTCGTCGGTGCCCAAGAATCCAATGAACTTAAACTTCTGGAACTTTGGAGTATCTTGCTTTGAATCTTTCTGTCACCTTGTTCCTGAGCCCATTCATATCTGTGAACATGTATTTTTGCGGGCGGGTCAACTTTTGGATATAGGATTTGAATCGAACTTGAAGAATTTGAGATGAGATGTTGTAAATAGAAATAAATCTATCTAGGTAGTTGATTGTTAGATTTATACGGTAAGGCTGATTGATAGTTGAGTGAGTATGTGTATTGTCCTGTACCTGAATCTTGCATCGTAGAATCCCATGTACCCCGTATTTAAAATGATTCAACAGAGTAATTCTTCAAGTAGATCTCACAGTAACAAAATAAAGAGAGCAAACAGAGCAAGCAAGCATCTCGATAAGGCGGATAAGAGCAAAGCCTGATCTCTGGCCCGTGCACAAAGCTTCAAATTCCGCATTGCATTAATAGCATTATTGCTTCAAGCTTGAAGCTCCTCAAACACAAATTCCATCATTATTCCACCAGCTCGCTCGTTCACCCAAGACTTTCCCGACCCACAAAACAAATTAAGTAAATAGATAAATAAAAAAACCAGAATGACCGAATCCGCAACAAGCAAAATCAACTCTTCATCAGCTACAAACGAAAATACCAATGCTCCAGATCCTACAGCAGGTATGCCTTACTACGAAAAGACGCGTAAACATTTGAAGGAGTTGTTGGAAAAAAAACGTCATTTGGAACGTTTATTGTCGATTCAGGAAGATACTATTTATAAGAAGGAGTCCGAGTACCTGGAGGAAACTCCCCAGGGGAATATTATTACGGGATTCGATGGTTATACCAAGGGGACAGGCGTTGGAGGAGTAGGAAGAGGGGCGGCTGGCGCGGGGCGGAAGGGTATTGGTGAACCGCAAAGAGTGTTTTCAGGGAGTTCGCATAGCTGGAATACGAATACTGTGAGTTGTGTTTATTATATCCTTTGTCTGTTTGGGAAGCTGCAGGCGCGCGTTATGATTTTGGGGGAATGCGACAAACCGGTACTAATCTGTGCCATGACGTAGGATTCACCTGTTCCATCAGCAATCAGTACACCGACCGTAACGCAGGCTCCCACACCACTTTCAACGAGCTTTCCTAAGGGAAGCGGAGAGGGCGCGTCGAATCATGCGACGCCGACGTCGGCTACGTCGGGTAAAGGTAGTGGTAGCAAGAAGAATAAGAAGAGTGCGGCGGGAGATGACAGTGAAGATGAAATTCCGAAGGAGACGAAGAAAGCCAGGACGAATTTTGGAGCTGTGAGGAAGTAGAGAATGATGGGGGGAGAGAGGAGTTAATATTGCGCTCGCTGCGTAGCATGGGGTTTTAGTCAAGGAATGGGAACATGGCACGGCGCTGGTCTTTTGGGTTATGGTTATGGTTAAGGATACGGATACGGATATGGATATGGCGTTCTGAGGAGAGGAAAATGAATGCTTTACTTTAAGATACCTATAGTCATATGGACTTCAGCGATTGGCAGAACTTGTTATGGGGTAGCTACTTTATGCACAGCCCCTGGCTTTGGTTGTTGGCTTAAAAATGAGGATAGTCGGACCCGGATTCAGAATTTCAATGATATATACAGCTAGAAGCAGTTATCAATCACCAGTCTATGCTCTCTCTCAATTTCTTTTTATTCGGGTCCTTTGCGTAGGCTCGCAATGTGTAACAGGGATTTTTAAAATCCCATGTTCAAGGTACTTCCTCATCACTATCATCCCCAAATCCAAAGCTAAATCCCCCACCACCATCCCCACTCTCGTCATCAGCAACAGCAGCATCCCACTTTCTCTTCCTCCCCTCCCCCTTCTTCGCTAACTCCCTTAATGCATCCTCCAGCAATTCCGGATGATCTCTCTTCATCCCCTCCACAAATATTCCATACGGATCGGTAACCTCTTTTCGAAATCCTGAAACTTGATCGGACTTGTCTTTCAAGAAGGATAACACGCCAGCCAGATGTGCTCTCGGCACGAAATTCTGCGTAATAGCGATACTCGCATCAAGATTTACAACTAGATGCCACCAACCGCTAGGAACGTGCAGGACTTCGCCAGCGGCACACACGCCTTCCACACAACCGGGAGTCTTGCGCGCTTCGGCGTGGAATCCTAGGAGCCACTCGGCAATGCTGAGAGGACTGGTGACTTCGCTTTGGTCGGCGGAGACGAACACACCTGGGGGTGGGGGGCTGGATGGGTTGGATGGGAACATTATCCAGTATTTAGAGCCGCGGAGAACGGCATTCCATGCTGATGTAGCATTGGGATCTTTGTGATATGTCGAACCGCTCTAGAGGACAAGATATCAGCGAATGTTTGTCGCCAATGCATTAGCGAGAAGAAGGAATAGTGTCTGGAATAATAACGAAAGGGCAAGGGCACTGTAGGTAGAAAGTGCAAAGGAGGCTTAAGAATGAAATAATTATTTTCAGGGAACTCACACGTGCGGGGCCTACTATCAGCCACTTGTCATCAGGACGCTGAGAACCAAGGACGTTGAAGAGATCTTCACCGAAGCACGATGGAATTTGGTAAGCCGGAATGTCAACATCTTTAGTGATGGCAAGATTCATTTTCGAGACGAAACCACGATCGAAGAGATAAAGTGGTGATTCGTCATTACTGTTGTTCATGTATTGTATGTAGGTATCGAGAGTCCAGTCAACTGCTTCAGCACGAAATTTGATACTGCCGTATTGCTTTACTAGGGACTCCGTATCCCACGAATAGTATGCAGGCCATTCTCGTACCGGTCGAGTGAGAATGAAAGGTTTGTCGCTCCAGTTTGTGGAAAACTCTTCTTGGGTCAGGTTGTCTAACCTGCTGATTTCATTTTGAGCTGGGATGTTTTGTACGCAAGGTGCTAGGGGGGTATGTGTGCAGAGAAATGGTCTATATAAAACGTCTGAGAAGACATCTTCGCACTGTATTCTGGAAAGGTTTGATTCCTCTATACGGAGGTAAGTAGCACGCCATGAACCTTGCCATGTAAAAGACCCTTCTTTGGACGTAGAAGATCTAGGAGTTGGTTAGCATTTGATACTTTGGAATTTCATAGAGTTGTAGAATTAATAACAAGTTCATACATGCTCTGTAAGGCAATGCTATATTCATTCGAGGTACGCTATATAATTCGCTCTACCAATAACCGACCTTCAAAGGGTACCACTCGGTTCCTTTCTAAACTCTATGATATCTAGAATCCTTTCGGGCATTGTAAGAGTCCAGACAAGCATACCCTCATACTCGCTGATGTTCTCCTGTTTGGCTACAATAGCTACCCTTCTACCTTGCAATATTCTCCATGTCAATCAACTTTCGTCCCGAGATGGATGACTCCTCAAATCTCCAAAATGACCCCTACTGACAATACACCGCCATCAAAGGAAAAAGATATGACTCACTCAATGAATAAGGGCTTCCAAAATTCTTCGGATCGAGTGAACGCATAAAGAAACTTGCAAGTTGAACCGATCAGCCTTAGCAATGCTGAATCTAGTGACTCAAGAAATATAGCCAAAACCTCATCTGGCAATATTTGAAAAGATCCTATACTGTATCTCGCATTTCTGGTGGCAGTATATTGATTTCCCGATGGTTTGATCCCTAGAGGATGATGTGGGACTGAAACATATGACTCCTCCAAATCCAAGTCCAAATCCAATGAATCAACCATACCGCTTTTATGACTATTTTTGGCGAAACTTATTCCTAAGTCCATCCTTTGTTCTTTTTAGAAGAAGCTAAGTAGATATTGGAAGGAACAATCAGTCACCTAGATTGATTGACTAGATATTGTTTTATTTCATTAGGGCTTTTCTCCTGCTTTGTAGTGGTGAATTGGAAAATTGGCAGAAATCTAGGTGCCTCGGTAGGTATCTAAATACTGGTATCTAGAGATAGACTACTGTAGTATCAGTACTATAATGGTTCGATTAGTAGGAAATTTTCAAATTTTTTTTTTCTTATTGTTTTTTTTTTTTATTGCCGAGTAGAAAGGCAGAAATAAAGTATCCACCAAACAACTCACCATACCTACATACATACAGTAGATAGATATGCACTGTACCTACATAGTACTCCGTACATAATTAAGCCAAATTATATGGTACTGTATTGTATCACAAAATGCAATATATCCGATTTAAATTCACTTCTCAAGGACTACCTAGGTACGGAGTATTGTAATTTGTAACAATGTTGGTCCGTGTTCATACCAAAATATCATACCAGGTTCAATACATCCGTAACAGTGAACATTAACTTATAAGTAGTTTGGATGATGAGGGGCAATTTTTTGTTAAGAAGTTGATCCGTATCCGTACCAAGTTCCAACAACCGGTCTGATAACCTTAAGGAAGGCTATGCTATGGTATTATTGATAACCGATAATGGTAGGAAGCTTTTCTTCAGCTCAGAACATATGCATTTTAATGAAATAAATCCTTCTGAGGTTAGTATAACTATATAAATTGTTATACTAATTTAAATCATCAAATTCAATAAAAAATGCCTTATTTTAATCATTGATTTGAAACTTATTTTTTGGTTCTTGCCTCAATATAACTTGAATTCAATAGGTACTGGTAATCATATATTATTATTGTAGCAAAATAAGTTTTTTTTCCTTTCAAAAGATGGTCCGTGCTAAAAATATTTTAGGCCCGTGGGGTTCTGTCTCGCTTAATTCCAAAATTTTATCAAAAAATCTTTCTTAAGGGCCTTCCACCTCTTGTTCCTTTTTTTTCTGATTTCTTTTTGAAACATCCAAAAAACAAACAACTACACACAATTACAACTTTTACCAGATATTACAACTCTCGTTTTTTGAGAGTTCAGTATCTGCTTTTAACAACAAAAAACCAAGAGCTTTATTTCGCAGTCTCTTAAAGAGATTCATTGCGAACTTTTCTCTTATCCCCCACCCCACCAAACCTTTTTTTGCGATTTCTAGATTTCAAGCAGAGCTTGTTATCTAGATTTTCATATCAAACAAAACCGCAAACATGGCTTCCGCTGATAAGGGTCTCGAGGAGATCCAAGAAGGTGAGAAATTCTGATGGGACTCGAGAGTTTGGGTTCATTTGCGCTGTGGGAGGGGTAAACTTTGTTGGCAATCAGCAGATACTAATTTGCCATTTTTCTTAATAGGACAAATCGAGTCCAACTATGACGAGACTGTCGACTCTTTCGATACCATGAACTTGAAGCCAGAGCTTCTTCGAGGTAGGGTTCATAACAATATTGTATAAAGGATTATTTTTAACACACTGTGCAGGTGTTTACGCATATGGTTTCGAACGCCCATCTGCCATTCAACAGCGTGCTATCATGCCAGTCATCAAGGGTGAGTCTTTACAACCATCTGCCAACTATCACAAAATTGGCTAATACAATACAAAGGACACGATGTCATTGCACAGGCCCAGTCTGGTACCGGAAAGACTGCTACTTTCTCGATCTCTGTCCTACAAAAGCTTGACCCCAACATCAAGCAATGCCAGGCTTTAATCCTTGCCCCAACCCGTGAGTTGGCTCATCAGATCCAGAAGGTCGTTGTTGCCATTGGTGATTTCATGAACGTTGAGTGCCACGCCTGTATTGGTGGTACCAGCGTTCGTGACGACATGAAGGCCCTCGGAGAAGGTCCTCAAGTCGTTGTTGGTACTCCTGGTCGTGTCCACGACATGATCCAAAGAAGATATTTGAAGACCGACTCGATGAAGATGTTCGTTCTTGATGAAGCCGATGAGATGCTTTCTGTAAGTTTTTAAACCGCTGCTATATACCATTCCATTTCTAACTAGGCGACAGCGTGGTTTCACCGAGCAAATCTACGACATCTTCCAACTTCTTCCCCAGTCCACTCAAGTCGTCTTGCTCTCTGCCACCATGCCCCAAGACGTTCTTGAGGTTACCACCAAATTCATGCGCGACCCTGTCCGTATTTTGGTCAAGAAGGCTGAACTCACACTTGAAGGTATTAAGCAATTTTACATTGCTGTTGAAAAGGAAGACTGGAAACTGGATACCCTTTCCGATTTGTACGAGACCGTCACCATCACACAAGCAGTCATCTTCTGCAACACAAGAAGAAAGGTCGATTGGCTCACCGACAAACTCACCGCTCGTGACTTCACTGTTTCCGCCATGCACGGTGACATGGAGCAAGCCCAAAGAGATCTCATTATGAAGGAATTCCGATCTGGATCTTCTCGTGTCTTGATCGCCACTGATCTTTTGGCACGTGGTATTGATGTCCAACAAGTCTCTTTGGTCATCAACTACGATCTCCCAGCCAACCGCGAGAACTACATCCATCGTATCGGTCGTGGTGGACGTTTCGGTCGTAAGGGTGTTGCCATCAACTTCGTCACCGCAGAGGACGTCCGCATGATGAGAGAAATCGAGCAGTTCTACAGCACTCAAATTGAGGAGATGCCAATGAACGTCGCCGATCTCATCTAAATCTAAAAACCATACTAATACAAAATACTGTAATCGCGAGGTTCCATAAAGCTTGGAACTATTCGTGATAGTGAGCGTGGCTGGTTCGCCCGGCGCGCGAGGACTGGGAAAATGGGTAGCATAAAAGTTGCTGCGTTGGGTCGCGCAGCTCGGTCATTTCTTGCGTATCATTCGGCATTTCCGACATTAGAGGTTTGGGTGATGCTTGTTTGCTTTTCAATCTCTGTATTTAGGGACTGCTATTTGTTTGACATGCGAACTCCGCCAGGTTCGATGTCGTTCTATTTGGTTCGTGGCTCAGATATATCATGGAACACTCAATTTTGAACGATTGAAGATAGATGCCAAAACTATATTCCATACATCAAAGCAAAAAATAAATAAAAATTCTGAAAAAATATCTGATACGCGCATTTTTTGGTTGTTCTTCTCTTCATTGTGTTCCTTCCGACGGAATTCCCCCAACGTTCCTTCCTCCCAAAACTCCCAGGTTCGCTTATTCAAGTGCCAGTTGATTTTGAGGTGATTTAAAAATTTAAGATTCATATCTTCACTTCACCTTTGTGTATATGGATTTTGATGGTTAAGTAAACAAACCACATATATCCAACTATCATTATTCTACATCACTAGTCATCACAACAATGGTTTATACTTCTGGCCTAAGTTCAGGTGCCGCCGCGGCCTGTAAGGCTCTAGAATTAACACAGTACAGGAGAGAACATAAAGTCCTCTGGGAATCTCACGAAGCGCTGAAGCAACAATTTGAAGCTTACGTCAAAGAAATACGGGATGCAGGTTTGAGTAAGGTTACTCAACGATTGGATGCAGTCGAAGTGCAGGTAGTCAAGGTAGCTGAGTTTCAAACAAAGCTTTCAAAACAATTGGAGGAAATCAATCCTCGGGTCTCTAGGATGGAGGGCGAGAAGGCAGAAGCGGATCGCATTATCGAGGAGTTTAAGGCGGATATCAGAGAACTCAAAAACCAAATGAACAGTGCGTATGCCCTATGAAGCTCGTTGGGAAAAGGATATTGCTCATTGATTATAGAAACACATGGTGGATCTCCCCAACCGGAACAAAACATTCAGCCCGAGGATCCAAGTCCGACATCAGATAATGGCATTGCCGAGCGGGTAAATTCAACGACTCAACTCAACTCACACACTCCAGTTCGACAGAACATCCTTCCCACTAGATTCGTAGCCTCCCGCTCTACCCAGCAACAAGAAGCAACTGCCACACAAAATACACAAACCAGTCTACCTCCGCAGCCTTCTCCATTCGAAACTACACAACTGAGTCGAGATATGCAAGCATTCTCCGCTAGTTCGCGGCGTCTACATGATCCAAAAACACCTAGTAGACGTACACCAAAGTTCAGAATATACCAAGCTCAAGGCCAAGAAGCTGCAGCTTATGTTGTTGAGGGAAGGACTCTCATGGAGAAGTTAACAAAGAGCGGCGACAAATTGGAGTTCATTGCAAACTTCCTTAAGGGGTTTGTAAATGAGAAGGACACTCAACTGCTCACCAAGCAGCTGAAAAAGAAATTCAGGCACAGAACAGACAAGAGTGGGACTGTGGAGATAACCTGTAACTGGCCCGATGTAGAGGAGGGTATGAGGGCGTGTGGACTTCTTTCTAGTAACGCCAATCGAGTTGGCGATGCGGCTTCGCAAACAAAGCGAAGGAAGATCTCTGCGGTAGATTCTGACAATGATGATGAGCTTTGATGCAGTACAGCTATAGGGACGGCGTTCGCTACAGTGCCGATTGAAGCAATGTATCAAAGTACAAGCCTTCGATGTATATTTAGGGAAAGCAGAAGTCAGTGTTCGATTTCTACTTGCATACTCGAGTATTTATTCGCATGCCATCGGATGAAAATATAAATGTCTTTCGATTTAAGGGATTCGCACAAATTACTTCCATAGCTGGGGAAATGTGCTTCACAAATAACGCGCATGATAGACTCAACAAGCAACATGAAGAAAAGTACAAATAATTGCTTATGTGACATCCATGAGCCGATCCTGCCAGAACTCATTTTCTACGCTGTGGATATCACAACCCCCAAAAACGCCCTGTATTCAGAAGAGATAGTGCAGAGAGGACAGTTTAATCTATGGTGTTATGATGCTCCGTCCTCGGGCAATTCTGCAATAACAGCTTTCACAATATCCACTAGTTCATCGACGTCCGGCCGCTCACTTGGTTCCACCTTTAGACACTTGCGTACCAAATCGCGTATACTATCACTGATACCACTATCTTCGCTCTGTCCCGTCTGGTTTGTAGCTTTCTTCTTTCCTCCAGCACCTTCGTCGGGAAACCTCCAATCTCCACCTAATACGCACAGACTCAGACTTCCACCTGTTTCGTCACTGCGCATCTCGAACGGTGATTTTCCTACTAGACATGCGTACAGTGTACACCCCAATGACCAAATATCAACTTTGGTATCGATTGTGCTGCCTGTTTTTACATCGAATAACTCGGGGGCTCGGTATGGCATGGTTGAGTGCTCCGCGGCTTGGTCTTGTACTGCTAATGCAAGCGATCGGGATGTGATAGGTGTTGGCGAAGGAGCTAGGGATCCGAGATCCATTAGGATTGGTTGTAGACCGTCATCGTCAATCATGATGTTGCCTTGTCCAGTGTTAGGTGGCTCAACCCGTTTGGATTATTCGACTTACCTGGCTTTATATCTCTGTGCGCATACGCCCTTACTTCTCCTGGCGCGATTCCCTCCTGGCTCATAGTTACCTCCCCATCCATCAATGGCTCCTGCTGTTCACTATCCGGGTCTGTCTCCCTTCCGTTCTGTCTCGCTCTCCTCGATTCCACCTCCTCTTCGGCTTCCTGGTCTGCCCTTGCTGCCTCTGCCCTAACTCTCTTCGCCTTCGCCTGGCTATTAGCGCCGCCTGGCCCACCTCTAACCTTGTAATTATGCATCGCCTTCAAAGCTTCGCAAACACCTAAGAATAACACCATTAACCGCTTCTCTGGAAACTTTGTATGATTAACTAGATTCGCATTGATGATATCCTGTAAATTCCCTCGTCGATAATACGGGAGAAGAATATAGACAGTCTTTGCGCCGGGATCGGAACGGTCGGCAGATATGCAATGGTCGATGCAGTGGATTATGTTGGGATGGGGTGAGAAGAGCGCATAAGCTTCGACTTCTTTCATGGCTAGAGAAACAGATTCTTGCCCGAAAGGACAGCGAATCTTTTTCAAAGCATACATAGCTTCACTACTCGTATCTTGAACTAGGTAGACATAGGAGAATCCTCCCTGCAGATATTATTGTTAGTTATTTTGTATGAAGTTCCGGAAATGATGAGGATTGCGTACCTCTCCGAGTAGTCGCAGAATTTTGAAGCTACGGTTGTTGATCTTCAATTGCGGCGAGCCCGGAAAACAGCTCATACAATTGGTAAGTGTATATAACAGATCTCCTAGATATTGTGCCATTGTGTCTGATGGCAATTGTTTGAGATGCGCTTGGGAATTTGAATTGTTGAAGCTTGGTCAGCGCCGATGCGCAAGGTGTTTTGTTCGGAATAAAGTCGAAATTCCTTACTGCGGCATGTAAATAGTAATAGCAAGAGCTTAAGATGAAATTTCTGAGATTTATATTTGTGGAATAATTAATTGATGGTATTAGAAGATGTTTATATTGTCATAGTTGCAATGAGAACTGTACTTTTGATAAGCCATAGGTTAGATTTAGATCTAGCGGATCCAGCCGAGAGCATTCGAGACCCATGTCAGTAGTCTAGCCTTACTTGCGGGGTATTTACTGCACGAGTTATGAAGCACATTATAAAACTATAAAGATAAGTATTTCCCCTCTTTTTGTAATTTCTTATTCTTAATACCTTTTCAATTGCCATTGTCTATCCGAGTTTCTTATCCAAGGTCCTATCCAAAGTCCATGTCCACAATGACTATCCGCGTGAATGCCTCCAAGTTTACGCCCGAGGTGATGCTTGCTGCTCCACGCCGTTCAGCAGCAACACCGAATGCTGATGGCCGATTGGCATTGTTCACTGTCTCAACCTACTCTTTCCAGTCCCATACAAAGTCTGCCGAAATCAAGGTTCTAGATATAGCCACAGGAGATAGTTCTACATTGAGCAACGATCTCACTGATAGTGAGCCTACATGGCTCGGCTGGAAGAACGAAGTCGTATGGTTGAGGGGTGGGGAGAAAGGCACCACGAAATTGATGTTGGGAGATGCGGATGATGTAAAGAATAAGTATAGGGACTTTTACACCTCCATGTTAAGCTTCCATTAATCATGAATAGACCGAAGGTTGTTGCCACGTTTGACGGAGGGATTTCAAACATGAAGCTAACCGCTCTCAATTCTGATACTGTGGCAATTGCTGTTACTGGTGAGTGGATTGACAAGTACCTTATTTTCTATTGTTTCAATCCCCCATCGGCGACTACAATTTGAATATTAGAACCGTGCCATGTTCATTTCCCACCCAACACTGCTAACTTCATTTGTATCTAGGTCTTGCCACTCCATCCGGCGAATTATATAATGCAGAAAAAGCGAAAGCTCCGCATTCGACGGCTAGAATATATACAAAGCTTTTCGTTAGGCAATGGGATAGCTATGTTACGGAGAACAAAAGTGCCATCTGGTATGGAACATTGAAAAAGAGCAAGAACTCGGAACAGGCTCATAGTTTGGAGTCTCCCGGACTTATAAATGCACTCAAGGGCCACAATGTCTCATTAGAATCTCCTGTCCCGCCCTTTGGAGGAGCATCGGATTTCGATATAAGCACAAGCGGCCTTGTGTTTGTGGCTAAAGACCCAAAACTGGATCCCGCCAACTATACAAAGACGGATTTGTATTATATTCCGTTGAAGACATTTACGGAAACTCAAGCCCCACATCCAGTCTTAGTGGAGACGGGCAACCTGAAGGGCTATAGTCAAAGTCCTGTCTTTTCTCCAGATGCCAAGTCTGTTGTCTTTTCACGCATGAAGAGTATCGTGTATGAATCAGATAAACCGAGATTGCTGTTGTTACCCGACATTCTCGATGTTACCAACGTCCAGGAATTTTACGAAACCGAAGATGGAGAAGGCGGTTGGGATCTGCGACCGGAAAACATCACTTTCAGTAAGGATGGTACCGAATTATACGTAACAGCGGAGGAGAATGGTAGAGGCAAGTTATTCAAACTACCAGCTTCTCCACGTCACGCCACGAAGTTGCCTGAAGCTATTACTCATGATGGTACTGTGACCGATACGAAGGTTCTGTCTAATGGCGAGCTATTTGTCAGCAGCAACTCGTTGATTGACAACAGCGTCTATACGATAGTAGATCCATCTGGACCATCTAATAAAGTCGTCTCATCTAACTCCGATGACGGGAAAGCGTTTGGGCTATCTCGAAAACAAGTTGATGAAATTTGGTTTGAGGGAGCTGGGGATTATAAAGTCCACGCTTGGGTATTGCGGCCGTCTAATTTTGACAAATCTAAGAAATATCCTCTTGCATACTTGATACATGGTGGGGTAAGTATCCAATTCCTTAATATGGAGTAACACGCTTTGTTTATCGTACTGATCTTCTGTTAGCCACAAGGCGCCTGGGGCGAAGGATGGAGTACACGATGGAACCCAGCTGTATTTGCGGAGCAAGGCTATGTTGTAGTGACTCCGAACCCTACAGGAAGTACCGGTTACGGCATGGCTTTACAAAATGGCATAAAAAACCAATGGGGTGGCCGACCGTATGAAGATCTTGTAAAAGGATTTGAATACATTGAGAAGAACCTGTAAGTGCATACAATGTTCAACTTTTGTTTGATAGGAACGCTGACAATCCCTAGATCCTATATCGACACCACCCGGGCTGTAGCTTGCGGTGCTAGCTATGGCGGGTTTATGGTGAATTGGATACAGGGGCACCCTCTAGGCCGCAAATTCAAAGCTCTTGTTACGCATGACGGAGTCTTCAGCACACTTAACCAATACTCCTCTGAGGAGCTTTTCTTCCCACATCACGATTTTGGTGGCACTCTCTGGGAGAATCGTGAAGGCTACGAGAAATGGGATCCGGCAAGTCATGTGCAGCATTGGGCTACGCCGCATTTGATTATCCACAATGAATTGGATTATCGTTTACCTATTGGAGAGGGCTTGGCGCCTTTTAATGTTTTGCAAACGTTGGGCGTTGACAGTAAATTTTTGAGCTTTCCAGACGAGAATCATGTCAGTATTTTTTTCTCCATTCCTGGCTATGAGCATCCTTTGACTTCATCGTGGTCTTGAGGATGGCAAGTCTTAAAGGTTTAAGTAGGCTAACGGTATGGTGATTTTAGTGGGTCTTGAAGCCCGAGAACTCGAGAGTGTGGCATAGGGAGGTTCTAGACTGGATCAATAAGTATAGCGGTATCACGGAAGACAATGCTAGGCTGAGGAAAGGAATAGAAGATCTGAGTGTGTAAGATAGATGTGGCAGTCGAGAAATCTGGAGAGGGCATGTATGTATGTGCTATGTTATAACATGAATCGTGGAGCTGAAGGGATATGGATCTCATACGCGGAATTATCATCTAACAGTATGCCGTATACGAGCAGTCATCATCAAAGTAAAAAATAAAAAACTCGTTAAATCCATAACCCATCCATCCAAGTTCTATACTACATAATCATGAACTTTTTATGAATCATGACCCTTTCATCCATCATAACAACTGTCGATGTTTCACTCTCATTCAATAACTCACCTCCAGATAATTAAGAAAACGGGTATATTGCAGCCTAGAGCTCATAAAAATGCTCCGCGCAATGCAACAACAGCTACCCTTAAGCACGAACAAAGGAATGAAAGTTTTTGAAATGAAATGATTTATGCATGTTTGTAAGCGTATCCTGATTCAATAACCATATCATTAACGCGTCACCTAATTTTCCCATTCTTTTGTTTTAAGCTTTGCCTTTAGCTTCAGAAATCGTCCTCAAAGGGACAATCGATACTATCATGTCCCTCTCGTTCGCAGACCCCACACCACTTATCCATATTAATTACTCCACTATCCTTGCCTGCGACGGGGCCGGACTCCATGGGGTTAGGAGGGGCGGTGGTGCGAGTAGGTGTTGCTTCAAATGACTTTTTCATGGGTGTCAATGGTGCTGGTGCGAACCCGTCTTGCGGAGGCTTGGGCGTGAGTTTAAGACTGTCCATCATGGCATCATTGTCTGTTCGTGGTGGTGGTGCTGATGGGTTGCGTGTAGTTCCACCAGGACTGAACATGTTGGTACATGTAAGGATATCGTGCCCAGAGGTCTCACATAGCTCGCAGAAACTTTCGGCTGCCGATGAGTAAGTATCACTCTCTGGCATGGTTTCCAATGTGAGTCGATGGGGTATGGAGCCTACTTGGCGCTCACGCCAGCCCCCGTTGCTGCCCTTATGATCCTGGTGTGAGTCCCTTTCTTGTGTTTGCTCCGCAGTTCCAGTGCTTGTGTTGCTGGCACGTTGAGTTGGCTGACTGCTCGCACTAGCTCTCCTTAGTCCTTCCAGCTCGCGTTCCATTTTCTCCTCCTTATTTCCTTTGGAGTCTATAATCGCGCGAAGCTCACTCACTTCCCGTTCTAGTTTCTCACGCGCAATTCGATCCTCATTTGCCGTAGTCGAATCACTTTCTGTTCGACCTCGGCCGAAACCTGGTCTGCGTGGGGTTTTATCCACATCAGATGCTGACGAGTTTCCCTCTGGAATGGCGTCTCGACTGAGCGAGTGTATGATAGCTTTCAGACCGCGGATTTCGTCATCCCTTTGCTGAACCTCTTTCGAAAGCGCTCCAGCATCTCCATTTGAACTGGCGTTGGCACTAGCTGCTATAACCCTCTCACGCTCACGTCGAAGTTCGGACCGAGTTCTTTCCACTTCTCCACGGAGAAATTCAACCTCTCCACGAGCTTCAGCTTCGCCCCGTCTTGCATCCTCGAGGCCTTCTTCAAGCTCCTGGACGAGCTCTTCGAGTTGCTTCAATTGCCGCGCCACGCTCTCAACATCCTCGCTTCTTTCCTGCATTTCTCGCAGATCTGCCATTAGATCCTCCACACGCTTCTCATATACACGCTCCGTCTCACTACTGGCTAGTTCGAGTGTGTCTATGGTGCTTCTAAAGTCTGCTCGATGAGCATCAAATTCGGCCGTTAACAAAGCGATTTTTTCGTTCTTCTCTCGAAGAACCATTCGTAGCTGTGATGCATCTTTGTCCTCGATGCTGCTTCGATTGTGTCTATTACCACCAGCATTACCCTCTGTACTATTCATTAGATTCTGCACCTCATTCAGACTGTTCTCCATTTCTGCTAGACTAGAAGCCTGGTCCCTCAATTGCCTATCACGATCCTCCAATTGACCCCGTAACCGATCGAGTTCTTCATCTGTGACTCGAGAGTTGGCGCGCGAGGCGGGTCGTAGTTTCGCATTAAATGAAGACACGGAGCTTATACTTCCATTAGTTTTGGCGCGCGCAAGAGATGGAAGAGCAGGCTCCTCGTCACTAAAATTTGGTGGAGGTGCATGTCCAAACGCAGAGGAGCTTCGTCCCGGCACACCTGCTTTCATCCCATTTTTTGGCGTCACACCCACCCTTTTATTCGGGTCTCTAGAACTTTGTGATCCTCCCACGCTTTTCCCAAAGTTCGCAGGCCCAGGGCTGGTATATCGCGAAGAGACCCTTGGTTGGGGTGTATTAAGAGATGGTCTTGTCGCAGTTGGCTTTCGAACAGGCGATTCCGGTCGTTGTTGTAGAGATGGGCGAGTTTTCTTAACGAAGGGGCTCTGTGCTCTTCCAGGACCGACAGATTGACTGAACTTTGGTAACGAAGGCGTTGGTGGAGTGTATGTACTAGATGATCCTAGTCCGCCAGTCTTGTTGCTCATAGATGGTGAGGATGGAGTGAGTGAAAAGGAGCCTTCATGCGACGAGGGGGGGCTGCGCCGCGTCGCTCGCGCAACAGGGAGAAAAATTCCGGCGCCTTCGATTGTCGTGGTAAAATAGGAAATACTGTGTTCACCATTAGTACACTGTTTACAGAAGTATTCCCTTGTACGTAATTACCCATCAACATCACCATTATTTTTGCCTTTTGGCGCAAACTCTTCACTTAATTCAACACCAGCAAATATGCCCTTCTTCCCATCAACTGTTCCCACGAATCTAACTGTGCCATACATATTACCAGGTACATCAACCAAATCACCAACATCAATTTCATCCGACCCACCCAAACGAGATGGCGTAAATGGTGGCATGTTGCCTATTGTTGCTGTGCCTTCATCCAAAACAGTTGAGAGAGGGTATCTTTTGCTTGCATCAGGTATCGAAGCGAGTGAACCCAACGTAAGGGACGCGAGGGATAGTTGTCGTGGTAGCAATGGTTTCGTTTTAGTAATATTTAGACCGAAATCAAAACCGCTATCGATAGAAGGAAGAGCAGGAGATTTCAAAGCTTGTGAATATCCACTATTATAGGAACCTTTAAGATTTGGTGTTGATTTGGTGTTGGTAATTGTTTTGGTCAAGGAAGATCCTTTTTTTGGTGACCGGTTTGAGGTCAATCGCATATGCGATGACATTTGTACCGCCTCGCCCACTTGTCTGAAATTCGCTTTATTGATTGATTATTTGTTTATCGGTATAACCAGCCAACTATCACCAAAAACACCCCTCACAACTTTTTTTTCTTTTTCTTTTTTTTGATTCAACCAATCAATTAATTTGTCAAATCTTCGCCGCACTTCTTTTTAAGTAATAGTACCACCAGTTATGTACTTAAAACAATTCCTTCTTTTTCTTCCTTTTTCCCTTTCCCTTTTGCTTTTGAAGCAATAAGCAATTCTGTGGTCTGAGGAAGTCGATTTGGCTTTGTTTCAATTAATGTATTGATTTTTAAGACTTTATGAATAATGAGTGTTAAAATTGAATATGTAAGATAATTTGGTATTGAAAGACCAGTAATGTCCAGTAATGTTGTTTTCTTTTTTAAGTGGTGGTTGTGGAAAGTAGGTGTAGGTACTTGTATTCAAGGTAATGTATGTACTATTTGTACAGCACAAGTACTTTATCTTATGCGACTTCTGTATTTATTCATGAAAAGAATGTTTATGTATTAGGAGGCAGGAAAGGTAGAGAGGCAGGAAACCTTGGCTGGAATGTAGATGGAGAAAAACTTTATCGGGTAAGGATATTACCAGAATATCCAAGTAGGGAGGTAGGAAGGTAGGAAGACTCGAGAGGTATGTATCCTAGTGATGATGGAGCTGTTGATGGCGATATGGTGGTATATATGTATACCAACTACTAAATGGAATTTGGATTAAAATGAAGGAATGAATGAGGAAAAGAAGAAGAAGAAGAAGAAGAAGAAGTGGAAAAGGAAGAAATAGAAGTTATGTAGTAGTCATATACTTCCTTCCCTCTTATTTACCCAGGTCTGGTACGATACGATACGATACGATAGCAATTTCACCAATGATTATTGAACTACCAGTATGGTAATGAGTTCAATACAAATATAGACATAAACAATGACTTCTAATAAAAACATCTGCAAGAGAAGGGGGATCTACTTCTCATGTAGGTATTAAAGTACAGTGCATACATACTTTGGTAGATTCTCATCCCGATCCTTGTCTATGAACTTTTACGAGGGTAGCAATTGGGTTGAAATGATGAATTATGAGGGGATACTGAATTTCATTCGATATCTATCAAATACTTACAGCCAATGAGGTTGTACTAATACTGTGGTTCTCTAATTTTCTTCCACTGGTAAGTGGTGTTCCATACTCGATCAGAGATCCTGGACATGTCATGAACTGTCTTTAGGATACCAAGATTGAAAGTATCCAATCCAATCTTACTTGCCCTTATTGTTGTCTTCGAAGGACTCCGTATGGAATACAAGCACCACATTAAATCCTAAAAGTAGATAAGGGCTTACCCGTAACTTCTCAATCACTTGTAAATTGCCATGAGGGCTTCTCAGAAAGAAAGAAGCCTTGTCAAAAGTCCTACAGATGATGGGGTGATGGACGGGTTAAACTTGTTGTCGTCCTAATGATTTATATTAAATTATTAGATTTCCTCCGAGAAGACGTTATTTCATACAATCTTCTAGTGATCAGTGCGTCAATGAAACAAACTATTGTTCCAATATTCCACTCTTGAGTTGCTAATCTCACAAAACTGCCTCAGTTTGCCCGTGGCTACTCGATGGGCAACACGATCAGATATCGTGAAACTTTTGGAAGGCTTTTATACCCCCTGTAATCTACTATCTGCAGATCGTTATTACGAAAACTTACATTCAAAGTAAACATGCCCAAAGTATTGTCAAGTAGAGTACAGAGTGACCATAGCAAGGATATGTTGGACATCCTCGAACTCTTAATAGGTTACCACTGGCTAATATCAAGGTCCAGGTTGGTGTATCGTAACTTGTCATATTTAAATGGCCTATGCAATAAGCGCGAGTCTGGGGAAAGATTTCCATTTTCGTTGTTGCTTGTCCAACGATGTTTATGGTAAGGATTGATCCTTGTAAATAGATGCAGGTACGGCGGTGAGCTTTATTTTGGCAGTTGTTGTGGAACTTGTGTGGTTCGTGATAGTCTGATAGATCTTATCAGCTTGAAACTTTCTTATTTTACACAACGGCTTGTTGATCAATGATGATTTGACGTTTATAGAAAGGCGATCATGGATCAGTTGATCGTAACTTCAATGACTTAGAAGATATAAATAATGAAATAATATGTACTGTATGAAGTTAGGTACATTCTTAAAAAGCTTCCAAGCCTCAGGTTCATGCATAAGCCAGCCGTTCGTTCACCGTTTCCTTGCTGCACAGACATTCTAACTCTCCAGGGCCATACCGTTCAATCACTTTTGAGAAATGAAATTCGAACTATGACAGCCGAGTCAATCAAGCCAGCCATGTTGATCTACTCGGCATGACGTCCGTAAGTTCGACCCCCGCAAAAGGTTTTAGGCGTTTAATTATTTGAAGATTTTGATTTACTAAATAAAGATAAACAAATTAATTCAAATTGTTTTATTGAGCGCGAGATTTGTAAGTCTTACGTTGAATCGTTCAAAGAGGGCAAAGTTACAAATAGACTTAGCAAGGCATATATATCAAGTAGCTGCCATATATTATTGTACTAAAAATCATACTCAGCTTCAGAATTATAACCGATAATTTGACCCATCATACCTTCCAAATGGATAAGTAAACATGAAAATGAAGCTCAAATAATCAATATTCTAAGACAAAAATCGCCTTTGACAATATAAAATACCACACCGGGGTGAGGTGCTCTCAGCATTGATGACAATTAAAATTAATTAAGGGATGACTTCATCTCGCAATTTCAAAAGCCAATATACTATATAGGTCATATATCCACCTCTATCTGAAGTGTTATATTTGCTTCACCAAATTTCTGTTTTGAGTTGTTGCAGGCAGATATGTTAAATCTCTTTGAAGGACTATCCATGATTCCAGAGAGTCTCTTCTAATAATACAGACAATTTTCGCTAAATCCGGGAAGATTCCATACTCCATCGGATCGAATCGCGCTTTTCCATGCTCAAAACCCTGCTGTACTTTCGTATTATAAACTCTCATGAGCTCCGGCTCCTATAAATCAAGCATAGAGCGAACACTGGTAGCCTCTCTAAATCCGTACTCATTCGGCATGCCCTGACTCACACCCTCTTGCAGTGTTCCGTTTACATATACCAGGATTAAGGCGTTGATCATAGCTGAAATTGGTGAAGTGAAAGATGGAGAATGAGCGACCTGCTCTAACCCAACAATAGCTTATTCGCAACACGCGAGACTTGGAGAGTTTCGATTGCCGAGTTTAGATATCTAACAATTCGGCTCTGCTGGAGTGGAATATCTTGCCCGTGTTGACAGCGCTGTAGGAAGCTTAGATCGAATTGCTGATCGATTGGCGCATTCTTTGGCACTTAAAGGGTCGTTTGATTAAGAGCGTGATTGAACATTCAATATTGACCGTTCTTCCAACGGTAGAGGTTTGTTTACCGTTCACGCTGAATGATATCCTCTCTACCAAGAGGTCGTGTGCCGTCATTCAAAACCATGGCTTCCCTATGACGCCTCCGAAGATGTTCTTCTGCCGTACTTTGATCCCTCGGCCTCCGACTCTCGGTGAGCATACCGTCGAATTCACACCCAGCAGTATCATCAATACTTTCCGTTGTTGTTTGACCATCTTCGTAATGAGGATGTGGAGGTAGAAGCTTGACTTCCTCCAATCGTTTTCTACCTCCTTTGTGTCTGAATAATCGGAGGACAATCTGATTCAACCGATTCTCTTTGGAAAGCGAATCCATAAAGTTGGCTTGGCGCATATCATCGTCGTTGCTGCCCCAAACCCAAGGTTCCTTCACAAGCCAGCGTTCCACAAATCCAGCCCTCATCAGCTCCTCAACATCATACTTGTGGACTAACTGGCCAAGAATTATCAAGCAACCTTGTTCTGCCACGTCTCTTAAATGCCAATTGTCCCACTCTGGATCGTACGCATTATGCTCGTAGTCTTCCAATGAATACTCAAGAGACTTGACTAATGCGGAATATGTCTTTGGCTTATGCACAAGACGAGCCGTTGCTACAATTCATATTTTAGTAAGATACACCAGGAGATTGCGATAAAAACACATACAGCTATTCATTATCATGGTCAAAGCTCGAATGCCTTTCTCGCGTGTGTCATGATCTGGACGTGTGATGTACCAAAGCAATATGTCTAATGTGGCGCTATCGTGAAGTGCGCGTTCGCATACTATTATTGCGGCTGTCTCTTGGATCCCATAGTTCGGGTTATCCAAGAGCTTGGCTAGTGTGCTTAGTTTTAGGGAATCCTCTGTCTCCTGGTTGATGAAATGAGATTTGCTCTGCGAAGGTGGCAAGGCTGCAATATCTCGATAATGTATGAGCATACGGCGCATGAGTCCTAGAACAGCACAGCTAGTAACTCCTAGTCCCAAAAGGAACAAACGTTCTTGCCCTAAAGGCGATATCAAAGCCATAATGACTGTTGATGTCGTCGCTCACGAAGTAGCGTCGGCTGGTAGTTACAATCGATTCCTAGTTTTGAAAATCCCAAGGAACGTTTAACTAATTCAAGAACCGGCGGCAACAATCAGAAATGAAGTAAGCCCCATTATATTGCTTGGACCTTGACTTTCACGAAAAAATGTTTTGAGCTCGACGACAAGTTAGCAAATGGAAGCAGTTCTACTAGTAAGTGGTAATAGCTTTGTGGATGATGTAACAAAATTAATGTGCTTATCGGGCGGTATAGAAATGGCAATATCGCTATTTCGGGTAAAGTCTTTGCGATAAGATTTAAGGTTAGTGATCAAAAATTAAAAAAAAAAGTTGCAAAAGACATTGAATCAATCTTGGGTTCTAGACTCATCAAGCTCATTTAAATAAATTTCAAAATGCCTCCCTCGCAGCTTAAGAGATTGAAGGCTTCTCTCCGAGACCAAGGCATTGTTGGCCCGCAACAATCGAAGAAACAGAAGAAGCAGAACGCGCAAAATGGGGCCAATACAGAAAAGAAAATTCGGAGGAGTGTGGCACTCACTGGTATTCGAGAACAATTCAATCCATTTGAGATCAAGACTGCGAAAGCCCCTAAATTCGAGGTTACGAGTAATAGAACTCTGGGTGGCCGGATTTCAAAAGGTATCAAAAGACCGGGTGTTGCGAAAGGCCTGGGAGAAGAGAATGTTCGTTCATCACAAATCATATTCTACATGCACTAATATCGTGTTAGCGACGCAAAACTCTGCTCGTAGAGATGCAAAGTAGGAATCGAGTTGGAGGTATCATAGATAAACGATTTGGTGAAAATGATCCTACAATGGCCCCGGAAGATAAAATGCTGGAACGATTTACGCAGGAGAAGCAACGAGGGCATAAAAACAGCTCGGTATTCGACCTCGAAGACGATGAACAGTCAGGCGAACTTACTCACATGGGCCAATCGCTTTCCCTGGACGGTCCTACTCTACGAGATGACTTTGATGATGAAGGATTGGAATTGTCAGACGCTGAAGACCATCAATCGGATGAGGAACGGCAAGCGCGAAAACGCCGGCGATCGTCAAATTCAGAAGCTAGTAGCGATGACGATGGGGCAGATAATGTACCCGAGCGAAAGAAATCCAAACAAGAAGTCATGAAAGAGGTCATTGCAAAATCGAAAATGCATAAATATGAGCGACAGGCTACCAAGGACGACGATGAAGACTTGCGAGAGGAATTGGACAAAGAATTGCCGAATATTCATGAATTGCTTCGAGGGATGGCCCCTAAGCCGGCACCCGCGGAGCCTTTAGATATCCCTGGCATGAACCCCGAGAGAGCAGCTCTACTGAATGGTGGCGAGCGAAAGAAGTTGGAAAAGGAATACGATGTACGAATGAGGCAGATGGCACAAGACAAACGGTCACAGCCAACAGAACGATCGAAGACAGAAGACGAGAAGATTGAGCAAGATTCAAGGAGACTGCGAGAGTTAGAAGCAAAACGATTGCGCAGAATGGAAGGCGTCGTTGAAGAGAGCGATGAGGAAGACAACAAAAAGCAAGCTCTTGGTGATGATGTTGAGGCTGACGAAGAAGACGAGGATTTTGGCTTTGGTTCTGGCATCAAAACCCGACCTACCGCAGTGGAATTAGGTGCTGAAGATGAAGATGACTTTCTCATAGATGACGATCTAGTAGCAAGTGGCTCAGAGATCGAGTATTCGGACGACGAATCTGCGGAAGAAGACGACGACGAGGCTGATGGTGAGGAGGACGAATTCCTCAAAGGTCTGTTGACCGAAGAAGAAGCAAAGAAGCCGGAATTTCTAACCGGTGCAAATGCACCTCTGCCAGAAGTGGAACCACTTACCAAGAACGGAATCAATGGCGATCTTGCCTATACGTTTGCCTGTCCACAGTCACATGAGGAACTTGTTGAGATCACAAAGGATGTTGCATTATTAGACTTACCAATTGTTGTGCAGCGCATCAGAGCATTATATCATCCAAAATTGAACGCCGAGAACAAGAGTAAATCAGGGAACTTTGCTATTGCTCTTGTTTCTCATATATCATATTTGGCGAACCAACCTCAACGTCCTCCCTTTTCTGTATTAGAAAACATCATCCGCCATATCCATTCGTTAGCAAAAATGTTTCCAACAGAAATTGCCAACGCCTTTCGACGGCACCTAGAAGACATCAATCAGTCTCGACCTTTGGCTCTGAGCGTGGGCGACCTAGTGCTTCTTACTGCTATCGGAACTACCTTCCCAACGTCTGATCATTTTCATCAAGTAGTCACTCCAGCCATTCTGACTATCGGACGGTATCTTGGGCAGAAGATTCCACAGACAATATCTGACTACATAATGGGTGCCTATCTCTGTACTTTATGCTTGCAGTATCAGCGACTTTCTAAAAGATATATTCCGGAAGTAGGGAGCTTTTCCGACAATACATTATGTGCTTTGGCGCCTGTAAAGCTGCCCAATGTCCCCGTTAGTTTTCCCTACCATGAGCCAAAGAGCTCGGTAAGGATAGAGGATGTTACAGCTTTGCCTCGGGAAATTGGTATCTACGATTGTGTCCCCCAGGACTTATCAAAAGCCGACGAGGAATCGTTGAAGGTTGCGCTACTCGAAACCAATCTTAGAATTTTAGATGCAAGTGCCGACCTTTGGACAGGCAAATCTGCCTTCACAGAAGTTTTCGAACCTGCTTACAAAATTTTAAAACACCTCGGAGGGAAATCCTGTCGAGCAAAACTTCCACAGGGAAGTCAAGTGAGTTTTCATACTATGGGGTTCTATCGTCTAATACTAATATTCATCATAGGCTTCAGTGCGCAAAACTGCCGAAAAACTTGAGCGGATGTTGAAACTTTCTCATCTCGCCCGCCGACCTCTCGAACTACATCACCACAAACCCCTCGCCATCAAGACATCCATACCCAAGTTTGAAGATTCATTCAATCCAGATAAACACTACGATCCTGATCGCGAACGTGCTGAGGCTTCTAAGTTGCGTGCAGAGCATAAGAAGGAAAAGAAGGGTGCTATGCGCGAGTTGCGCAAGGACTCTAACTTTATTGCTAGAGAGAGCTTGAGACAAAAGAAGGAGAAGGATGCTGCGCATGAGAAGAAGATGAAGAGACTCATTGCCGAGATTCAGGGCGAGGAAGGCAAGGAATCTAAGGCGTATGAGAGAGAGAAGGAATGGAGGAAGAAGGGAAAGAAATAAGTGAACTGAATTGGCATCTCAGCCATTTGTCGTTAATAATGTTATTACATCTTGTAGATATACCAATGGAAGACAAAATAGACCTCTGTATGTGTTTTCAATACAAGTTTGTTAAACCTGGTAGAATTACGTAGTGTGCTTTTCTAAGCAGAAAATCATGTATAGTTATTTCGAAGTCTAAAGTCATGAATCACTCGCCGTTTTCAACAATCCAATATCCAAATGTGGACCCATTAATACCCCTAGGAGGCTCGCCAGAATGTGGAACCTTTACATGCATCTAAATCTTAGCGCCAGACGTCTCTGTCTGGACCTTCTTACCATCTCCGGGCTCTGCAAAGTCCTTTTTGCCAGGTATCTTCTCCTCGAGACGGCCCGTATTTTGCAAACTTACAATCAAATCCTCGTCTCCAATATGGGTATTATACTAGGTTCCAGTTAGTTGGAATCATGATGAAGAAACTATGAACCTACCTCAAACTCGGGCTCCTCTTCATACGCAAGCCTCGCTGCATCTGGGTTTGTCAATTATCTGAACCATTAACATCTCATAATCTGACTCACCAACCAAGATCCTTGCCGTCATACCCCAAACCTTATATCTAGTCAAGGCTTCATCCTCATCCGGCTCTTCCGCGATCGACTCCTGTCCACCTTCCCTAACCTTCGGCTTCGATACCCTCTGATTCGTGATGGGAACATAGAAATTATGAATCCTCCAAGTCGTCTCAAGCCACTGAGTCCACATCCCACTATACCAATCCGACTTCTTTCCCGGCAATCGATGCTCGTCCTCTTTCCTCACTTCATCCTGCATACGCAGAAAATTATGAAATGGCGCAGAGAACACAGCCGCTACTTCACGTGCATCTAGTCTAGGTATCATGTCATCTTCTACACTCCCAGCTTCACCAGCAATGGTCGCATCTGCATGAAGGAAAGCAACGCATGGACGAACAGCTACATTCGTTCTCGCTAGACTAAAGGGTAGCTGACAAATATGCTCGATTTTGAACGGACGAGGAATCTTCTTGTCATCATGTGGCAGGCCAATCTCCTCAGAGGCTTCTCGCCGAGCGATTTCAAATGCCGTCTCTTCGAGGGTGTCGGCTTTGCCACCGGGAAATGCGGCATTTCCTAATAACCGTCAGTTGTGAATGTCACTGGGTTGATAGCAGCTTTTTTGATAATTACCGGCGAAATTTCGGAGAGTATTCGATCGCATCGTGATTACTACTCGTAAATCACCACGTCGGTCGGCGAATAGAAGAACCAAGACGGCGGCTCTTCTGCTCACAGGAAGTCGATCCCATACTGTATCAAACGGTGGGGGTTTGTAGGCACGAAGCCTTGTGAGAGCTGCCTTTATGATATTGTGTTACATTGGTGGGCTTATGCAGTAATACGATTGATTATATTCTGTACTTACGATTGAGGAGGAACTAAGAGGTGCCATGCTACTTGCATCAAAATATTGTGCTTCTAGAATACTTTCTTGAAGCTCTATTATGTCATTCTCGTCGATTGGGATGGAACTCTCATGAGATGAACTCGAGGTTTCGGGGATCTCGTTCATATAGAAATTGAACAAGGAGAGAGAATGTAATGGATACTACTTTGATATTTTAATTTATTCTTATAATAGCGTCCGGATACTGAGATATGAGAGTTGGTCCTGAGAGTTTTGGTGTAACAGTAATTGAGGATTGATGATTAGGTAAATTCTCGTGGGGAATCTCAGAGGGCACGGCACGCACTGGTCTCCAATGTGGTGAGACACGTGTCAAATATCTATTTTACAAATCTTCATCAAATATATTTTCTCAAATTCATCATCTAACTCCTCAAAATCTAGATTGTGACATTCAGGAAGTCATACTACTGTCATAGAAATGGCAATTGCAGATCTTCCGATCATCATTGCAACGAAGATGGCGCAATACGAGCTAGTAAATGGATGATATGCATTCGGCATTTGAACAAAGTGAACCTTATCATTGATGACCATCATCTGGTATATATGCCGCTTAACGCTTTATGGGCCATTGAACCTCATAAAGGAGACCATAAAACCTCTTTAGTTATTCTGAAATGTTAAATTGGCTATAAACTAAATTTACAACGTCGCCAATCACTCTCCCAAAAGACTAAATAATAAGAGTCAAAATGTCTTCACATACTCCTAACCAAAAGAATCTCGTGGAATCAAACGCCGCATATGCAACTACTTTTACTCAAGGCCATCTTGCTCTTCCGCCATCAAAACAATACGCCGTTGGTATGTACCGGTCCACTTTTTCTCCTATCTATTACCATGCGCTAACATCGCCAGTGACTTGCATGGATGCTCGCATTGATCCGGTGGCCTCATTTGGTATACCTCTTGGTACCGCGCACATAATACGCAATGCGGGCGGCTCTGCACGCGACGCATTGCGCTCACTAGTCATCTCAGAGCAGTTGCTTGCCACAAATGAGATTATTTTGATCAAACATACTGGATGCGGTATGCTCACGTTCAAGAACGAGGATGCAGTGGGCATCGTTCAGAAGAACATTGGAGCCAATGCGAAGCAAGCTTTAAAAGAAGGGTTTGGGTCTGATTTTCAGTCATTCGGAGATTTGGAAAGGGAGGTGGAGAAGGATGTGAAGTTTTTGAAGGAGAATGTGTTGATTCCGGCCGAGGTGAATGTCAGTGGATGGGTTTATGAAGTAGAAACTGGAAAGGTGAGAAGGGTGGTGTAAAGATGCGATTTGTTGCACTTTACATATGTGATGGTTCACTGAAGTCTGTGACACGATAAAAAAAGATTGTTTGTAAGATGGAAGAATCGATGCCAGCAGAAAAATTCTCATTCCTAGGGGGGGGGTTTATACTCGCACTAAATTTCAATTCGACATCAGAGAAGGAAGGAACTTCAAGACCCTCCTTCCCAAACTGGCCATCCAAGTACAATTTTGATTTTCCTCTCAACCATCTCTATTTCCATTACCTGATATGTAATTGCAGTGAACATTATGGGAATCTGTATGTACTATATTATGTACTCATCTTCCCCTCTCACTCCATATTTTTATTGATGTGTTTATCAAAGTACCCGGTACAGCGAACCTTCTATTACATCGTACTTTTCTAAAAGTTTCAAGAATATACAGGACACCACATGAATCAAATTAATACCAATCTAAATCAGGTGCTCACTGCTTGCGTTTTTCAGAGGGTTTGCTTTGAATACACCCATAAGCAGTTAGTGACTAGGTATGCATATTCTGTACTGCAACGAGCAAGGGACTTCAAAGTTGCTTCATCTGTAGGCAAGGGAACGCAAACGATGTGAATGCCTATTTCCTGTCTTGTACTCTCGTACAAAGCTTCCAATTCAAACCCTACATATCCACGACTATTTAAACATCCTTCCATTGCATCTTTCCGACAAACCGCAATCTGTATTATACCGAAGACGACTACCCACTAACTCACAAATGAAGAAGCAAGCTAAGCTTCTCTAATTTCACCATCAGAAAGAGCTCATTTAGCTTTATGGTCACTCATTTGGGACAATGAGCAATGCGTTCCATTGCAATTAACGTCGAGGAAGCCCAAAGGAGCTTCAGGGATAGAGCTTCGCAAGTCCCTAATTACATTTCACGTAAGGATATAAATAAGTCTAAACTATACGACAACATATAATAGCACAAGATACCAAGCAAGGTACCATCTAGCAATGCGATCTATCTATAATTGAAATATAACCTGGTGGCGCAGCGAGCAATGATGTTTTAACTAAAGAAGTTCCGCGTCGTACGGAGAATATGCATTATGTATACCACTGCAGAAGGAACAAAATTACCCCATATCATATCATACCATAAAGCGAAGGAAGCAGACGAAACCTACAAGATAACAAAGTAGTACCAGATTACCGAAAATGGACGATCCCAGCTTCACCAGCAATGGTCGCATCTGCATGAAGGAAAGCAACGCATGGACGAACAGCTACATTCGTTCTCGCTAGACTAAAGGGTAGCTGACAAATATGCTCGATTTTGAACGGACGAGGAATCTTCTTGTCATCATGTGGCAGGCCAATCTCCTCAGAGGCTTCTCGCCGAGCGATTTCAAATGCCGTCTCTTCGAGGGTGTCGGCTTTGCCACCGGGAAATGCGGCATTTCCTAATAACCGTCAGTTGTGAATGTCACTGGGTTGATAGCAGCTTTTTTGATAATTACCGGCGAAATTTCGGAGAGTATTCGATCGCATCGTGATTACTACTCGTAAATCACCACGTCGGTCGGCGAATAGAAGAACCAAGACGGCGGCTCTTCTGCTCACAGGAAGTCGATCCCATACTGTATCAAACGGTGGGGGTTTGTAGGCACGAAGCCTTGTG
>JWJB01010112.1:0-54794 GCA_000812895.1 Rutstroemia sydowiana | reverse complement strand
AGGAAGAACGGCGACCACGAATTCTGCCAATCCGATTCATCATCATCGGAAAGTCCGTCATCTATATTAGATGTTGGATCCAGCATATCCGGAAGCTCCTCATCACTACTATCGTCCACAACCGCAGGCGTCGCAGGCCTAGGCAGCCCATCTAAGTCAGCAAGCTCTCTCTGACGTTCTAGAGCATTATTTCTTATTCTCCGATTTGCTTCCTGTCTCCTTGTTTTCGCCGCTGCATATGTTGCTGCGTAGTTCATATCGAAGTTTCGGTGAGTAGGATTTATTTTTTGCCGATGCAAATCGTTATCCTTCTCCCACTGGTCTCTCATCATTCTTCGTGCTACAATCCTAGATTTGTACTCTGCGGCTTGTGCCTCTGTCATTTTCCCTTTCTTAGGCAACATCCACAAGAATTGTTGGTGATTATCTTCTGAGCCCCACAGTTGTTGGCGCCTGGGATTTGGTTGCACGCCCATGAATCTCCGAGCTATATCGATCCGAGTCCGCCACTGTATGATTTTCTCCCCGGGTTTCCGCGGCCCATCATCAATATCTCCTTTAACAATGATCTCGGGGTTTCTTGCCCATCCTTCTTGTTGTGTTCCAGAAGGTCCAGCTACTGAAGGTGGTGCGGCCCCAAATAATTCAGGATCAGGATACTCATAAGCCAATCCGTTTTGCTGATCATAGTTTGGTGGATTGGGTTGCGGCCAATCTTGGGCACCCATCTCTACCTCGGTTTGCAAAGATATATCTTGAGGGTTAACCCCCTGATACTGTGCTTGTCTAGCCAGATTAGGGGATACATTGGGGCGTTGAGCGCCCAGCGGCTCATCATCAAACGGACTGACATATTCTCCTGACTGGTTCAGAAGATTGACATGGTCATTGTTATCCAGCCATTGATGGAATTCGTCTCCAGGGTCCATTTGGTAGTCGAAGAGGTTGGGCACGTTACCAGGGCCCGCGCCGTGTCCTCCAGCTCCGCCTTGTGCCATTGGATGAGATTTAGCTTACTCACTATTACGCGGACAATGTGATTGTGGATTACTTGACTTGTTGTCGCGAAATTCAAATATCGCGCAAGTCAATGTTGTAATTGATTGAGGAACTCGCGCTCGCTTCCGGAACTTCTTGTGCGAATATAGTTCGAGTGCGAGATCGAGGTCAACTTGCGCATATGGTTGAGACATTATAACGGCGAGATCCTTTGAGACACGTATAAAGGCTGTTTGCATTTTGAGGAGGTGACATAAAGAGTAGTTTGTAGTCCTTTGTTTAGGGGATGAAGGATATATTAAGCGGGAGGCTGTTTGCGGTGAATAGGAGAAGCGAGAGAAGGATATAAAGGATTTGAAGTTCGAGGTCTGGGAGATTAATTGCCAGGAAACTTTTTTCTCATGGTGACCGAATATTCCCTTGATCAGGGGAAATCTTGGTTCCGGTGTGTTGGCTTCAACCTCACGAGATCCACAATATGATTCTCCCAGGCACCAATCCTCAAAGGCCTCAAAGGATCAAACATCATGCAATTGTCAAGAGCTCTCTATTTTCGTATACGAGCCGGTCAATTCATCTTCCTACCAGAAACCCGAGCTTAAGTAGTCAAGGAAGATACATAAGAAGTAAAGAAAAGCAGTCCCATCCGAACATCGACGCCTGTGACCAAAAAGACCTCGACTTCGAGTTTACTTTCCCACGAAGAAAGAACCATTTCAAAATTACCGCTCTTTGATCAAAATCTAGTGTGTCCTGCTTTTGGTAACAATGAATTCATTTTTCTTGTCCTTACTTTTAAGTACGATCCTTTCAAGCAGTGTTACTTAAATGGAAAGGATGAATTTCGTGGATTTTGTCCCAATCAACTTCGATTTAATGAAATGGAATGTTAGATGAAAATAATGTATTCAATTACCTTTTATGAATATGGAATTAAAGTGCTTAACTCCAAATTCCATACTGTCGTCCTACATATACGGAAATATATGGAGTTAAATATAGTAATTCCATTGTTTTTGGTGCGAACAGCAGCATTCAATGTTGCTTGGTACCAGTGTAGGTTGCTGGCGGAACCCGCATCATATATGTACATCCGCATAACTTCCGCGGAACTCAGCTCAAGTTTTCCACTACCGCCCATCCATTGGTGAAATTATAAAATTTATTTCCATCCCGCAAATACCCGCGGATTTCCAGCGGAACCCACGTTACGTCTTAACTCAAACTCCCCCGCAACCTACACTTCTTCATACACTAAATTGACGTAATTCCGGCTTATACCCGAGATGTTGAATCTATAGCTATCTATATTGAAAACCCCACCACATCAACCCCTCCAAAATAAAACACTATATATAATCTACCTCCCTCCCTCTCATCCAAAAACCATCTCCCAAAAACCACGCATGCCCTTCCTCCCACCAACTCCACACACTGTACGAACTTTGACCCAATTCCTCAATTCGTCAACAAAATCCATCCTTACCAAAAACCGATACTCCAATCCCCTCCCCCTCCTCAAACGCAACATGTCAGCCTCCGCAATGGGCAAACGCCTCTCAGGCAAAACGATCCTCATAACCGGGGCATCCTCTGGAATTGGGCGCAGCACCGCCCTAGAATTCGCTCGCACTTCTCCACAAGATCTGCGTTTGATTCTTACAGCACGCAGAGTCGATGTGCTAGAGCAGGTCAAGAAGGATATTGCGCAGGAGATTGGTGATGGTGTCAAGGTGCTTTGCGTTAAGCTTGATATTAGTTCTCCACAGGAGGTTAGGGACTTTGTTCCTGCGTTACCGGAGGAATGGAAGAGCATTGATATCTTGGTTAATAATGCGTTCGTTCTCTCTCCAACTCGCAGTTTTCTGCGAGTAAACCAGTGAACAAGTAAACTAACATATGTACCCAAGAGGTCTAGTCAAAGGCGTGGCACAAGCGCCCGCAATTGCAGAAGAAGATATGAACGTAATGTTCGCGACCAACGTAACTGGTTTGATCAACATGACCCAGGCGGTCCTCAAGATCTTTAAAGCAAGGCCGGATGGTGGAAAGGGCGATATCATTAATATCGGAAGTATCGCAGGACGGGAGGCATACGTAGGAGGTGGCATTTATTGTGCTACCAAGGCCGCTGTCAGAAGTTTTACAGAGTCTATAAGGAGGTAAGTGCTATTTCTCATTGACTGTCAAAAGACTTTAGTCACACATTGGCGCATCATTTTGCGCCTTTGGGCTGCTGTTCTATTTCTACATGAAAGTATACCATGGTAGAATATCATTAACATTATTTGATGCGTTGTAGAGAATTGATCGCTACAAGAATCAGAGTCATAGAGGTTGATCCCGGACAAGTCGAAACCGAATTCTCGGTCGTTAGATTTTATGGCGACAAGAAAAAGGCAGATGCAGTTTATGCGTAAGTTTCCCTCCAACGCGAACCCCACAGGATTCAAATTCAAAATCAAGGCAAACAAACATCTAACAAACATTACAGCGGATGCGAACCATTGACTCCGGATGACATCGCCGAAGTGGTTGTCTTTGCAGCTGGAAGAAGAGAGAATGTGGTGATCGCCGATACATTAATCTTCCCAAATCACCAGGTATGTGATATTGTTTTTTATTGCGAATGAGGGTGGAAGTTGATCATGATGGGAGCAGGCTTCTGCTACAATTTTACATAGAAATTCTTAAATTAACCAAAAATAGGCTGGGACTGGGGGCGCTATGTATAAGAAGTCTTAACTTTTTTATTTTGGCGGCACATAGATGGAAATTAGCTGGATGTGCTTCTGCGAAGAGCTTGGCTTGGTTGTATGTGCGTGAGTTCACTGGACATGACGAATTAGGAATTTACAAATCAAACACCTTTTGGAAGACGATATCATTTCATTTGCCACACACAAGACTTTATTGATGATCCATGCTTTAATCCACGCCCTTATTTGGATTAACTCATAAGTCCTTACTTCACAATTCAAGGCAACACCACATCACATGGGACAAGCCAAAAGAAAAGGCGAAGTCAATTACAAAAAAAAGAAGAAAAAAAAACGTATAAAATTAATTCATCAATCCGAATTCTATCCATAAGCCCATCTACAATTCTTTTATACCCTACTGCAAAAGAGGGCCAAGAAAAAAATGAAACTATTTACTTCTTCCCCTTCCCTTAATGTTCATCTCAATATCATTCAATCATGACTTCGTTCCTCTTTTTCTTTGTTCCTTTCGTGCCCGTATTTCCAGATAATATCAGTATCCCATATCAATATTTCCTCACTCCCCTACCAACATTTCCCGTCTATATTATGTTATCGACCATCAAACCAAAAGGTCAAAACTTCTCATCTATTCTCAAGCACCCTGGGCCAACTCATGCAGCTTGACCTTTTCATCGTCCGTCAACATCCCATACAATTCATTAAATCCCGCAACATTTTCCCTCCCAGCCTTGACGAAGAACTCCGTCAAATAAGCCTGGGTCTCATCATCCCTTTGCCTCATAAAGCTACCTTGGCCCTCTTCATATGCCATCAGATCCGCCTTCGTGCCAGCTGATCCTAGGTCCAACATGCTTGGTACATCTTCCCAAGTATCATCGTCGGCTTCTTCGTCAGCGAAATCCGCCGCCGCAGCTGCCGTTGCTGCATTTTGGTGACCGGAGGCCGAGAGCAGCTCCTCGATTAGAACCTTAATGATCTTAAGCGATGCAGGAACAATAGTATATTGATCAGGGTCTGCCCGAGTTAGTTGTGAGGGCGCAAAGTAATGGCCATCCTTACTGAGCTTGGATTTGGAACGTGTCAAGATCCGATTGCTGGTGGGAATTATTAGGTCGCCTTTGACCATTGTCTGGGTGACTCGCGGGTCATTGAGACTGAAGATTTTAGACAGTGCAATGACACTGTATATTGTTAGCATGTACGAAGAACTATCGGAAACTCAACTCACTTTTGTCTAATCTCATCATAGCCCACGAAGCTGATGGAATGCTCCAACCATTTGCTAAGAACAACCTGCAAACCACTCTGCCCGTTGATCTGAATCTGGCTCAAAAACTCAACAACATCATGAGCACCAACTAAAGATAATCGTGCAAAAACTAAGATCAAAGACTGGATGAAAGATGCGGCCTCCGCAGTAGCTACACGAGTGGCAACTGCTCGCAAGAGCTGTTCTAGGTATGGACCAAGACGTTCTTGTCCAGCCTTTTCTACAAGCTCTGCTGCAAGACCTCCAACTTCCGAGGCGGCATTATCTTCCATCGACGGCCCAAGTAATCTATCAATAATAATAAGACAAACTTCTAGTCCGGACCTGTTACTTTCGTCATGCCAAGCAAAGACTTGCTGATGATCGTGCATAAGCATATATTTGATTGCCTCGACACCTGGTCTCAGGATGCCTCCCTCCACTGTATTCATCAAGAGACGGTTTAGTTTGGGTAACGCTGCAGCAACGTATCCTGGGGGGAGTGGTTCCGATCCGTTCTCCGTAAGGATCGCAAGAAGTTCAGCGGCAAGCTAAACGTACATTAGCTTGATACAAAAATATCATTAGTAACTTATCTTACCTCGATCAGAGGATTATCCTCCGTCAAATTTCCAACATCAAATGCGCCAGTTAAAGATGGAAGAACTTTTGTGCATAGAGCAGTGAAAGCATCACTGCCAGCAAGGGTAGTAACAATTTGCTCGAATGTTTCAGAAACCAACATGACCAATTGGAAATTTGCTGCGCCATGCTTTGCAAGGAGGAACAAAAGATCCAAAGCTCCGCCTTCTTGGGAAAGGACAACTCTGGTATCGAGAGCAATGGCTGACCCCAAACATTCTACCAAGGTAGCATGAAGATCATCTGCCGATTCAAGGTCCGTGAGATCTTTTGAGTAAAGGAAGTCCGAAATGCATGCGATGATTGGCATTTGACGATCGGCAGGAACTGTGTTCGCTTTGATAAATCCCTGGATAGCCTTAATGCAACTAACTCTGACAACCTCAGCTTCATCAAGATTGACGGCCTTGATGGTGCGGTCAAGTAACCCCAAAGCGACATCTGGTAAGGTCTGCACAAGGATACCAGCAACCAAGAATCCTCTAGCTCGCAATAACGGCTCTTCTGTCCTGTTGATAGCATATTCGACAAAGGCCAGGAACGATGCTGCCACTTCGGGAGCAATGGGCTTGTCCACATCCAAAAAGTCGTTTGCCAGTGTTGTCAAAAGAAAAAGAGAAGCTTCTTTCTCTCTCCAGCTTGAAGTTTCCAAAGAGAATAAAAGCTGGCTATAGGCCAATAATCCCCCGAGAGCACCTTGGTGTAACCACTCACCGAGCTTGATTAGTAGGTCCCCACAAGCTGTTCTCGCCGTATAATTGGCCGTCACCGCAGTTTCCTCCGCCAAAAACAAGTTGACATCAACATCCCACATTTCCTCGTCTTCTTTTGCGATCTGTGCATAGTTCACTGCTAGCTTCATAACATCCACAACCCAAGGTGTTGCAGCCACACTAGGATTAGCTTGTAGTTGAGCCTCAAGCTCTTTTTGCACGGGTGGTGCTCTCAAACAAGATTGTAAGAAGTCAAGCTCTTCCAAAACCAAGAAATCCAGAGTATAAGGCAGACCATCTGCGTCCTCCAAACGGCCCTGCATATCATTTTCGACATACATCTCCTGGTGCACACTCTGCAGAATTATTAACTCCTCCCAAGTAGCTGTGAATAGGATTGGACTCTGTGGAAGCAGCAATTGAGGGAAGACTATTCGAATCTTCATCAAAGCCTTTACGACCTGCAACTTCAATGAAATCATCCCGCGCCATTGTTCTCCCAATGGACCCTCTTCGTCCTCCTCCTTCGGCGGCGAAGGCAGTGGTTGTTTCATGACCGCCAGGAAGAACGGCGACCACGAATTTAGCATTTCCTCTGCAAAGGATTTGACCTCTACCCCGTGTTCATCCTTGACCATATCCATAATTTCGAAGGTTCCTCTGAAGACTGACACTGCCAAAGCTCTCAGAATCGTTTTGCGCGCATCGCTAATCGCCACATCATATACCGCAGTTACAATATCTCGTGCGACAGCGAAGAACTGATCCTCATTCAAACTATCATCTACGAGATCTGCCAACACTCTCAACGCCCCGTGTAACTGTTGGTCGGTGCCCGTTCGAATAACGTGAAGAAGGTTGGGCAATAAGTCGGGCCATTGTTCTGGGAAGTCGGCGACGGCAATCTTACTCACCACCATACTATTATTCAAGAGCAAAATTAGCATTTTTGTATTTCCTCAAGCACTTTGCATTTCCGACATTACGTCTTTCTTGTCTCAGGCACTCAAATCGCCGCGGAATTCACAAACCTAGCAGCGCCCTTGATCTTCCTCGTATCCTTGTCACTAGTCGCCAACTCCAACATTCTCGATCGAATTTCCACCTTCACATTCGCATCAATATTGATCGCAGATTGCACCCCATTGTCATCCACGCCCGCCCAATTCTTATCGACAAAGGTCTTCAAACATAATAGCGCAGCCTGTCGAATATCAGGACTAACTGTATCATGTGCGGCTATAATCGTCAGCGTCGTCGGAAACGCTGGGTCGGTTTGTGCAGATTGTAAATGAAGCTCTGCTTGCTTGCGGGGTCCTTCCGCGGAGGATTGGGTGTCTGAGAGGATTTGGAGAAGTTGGGTTTCGTGGGGTGATGCCATTTTCGAGAATCAATACTGAAGTAATAAAAAGAGAAAACAGATGACAATCAGAACCGATAGGAAATCGGGTTGAGGAGAAGTAAGTGACTGAAATGGAGTAATTTAGAAATGGTGAGTGAGTGGGATAAAAGTTAGAAATTTGTACTCGGTTGTTGCTAAATTCATGGGCGCGTTGGTCCTTTTGCGCGTACCTGATTCACCCCCACCAATCAACTATAATTACTATATGCGATAAGAGATTAGGGATGAGCTTGATAAGTCTAGGTAGGTAGTGTAGTAAGTAGTCTAGAGTCTTTAAGTCATTATAATTCAAGAAATAATGAAGTCATGACCATTTGAAAGCCATCTATTGAAAAGCTTAGAATGTTCTTAATAATTATTAGTCTTAGTATATCTAGATTAATTAATACTTATTGTAGTAGTTGAATTATATAACAAATGAAAGAAGATTCACTACAGTACATCTTCAATCCCACCTAACTTTTAGTGAGGGTTCTATACCTAGGGTATGCTGTGGCTGTTTACTTCATCATCCATGAGTCTAGTAATATTATTATTGTTGACATTCTCAGAACAAGTAATTTGTTGATAGGTACTGCCTAAACAATGACATCAAAAAGATGGAATTACGATAATTTCAATGATTCAATTCAATATAAACACTTAAAATAACTTCTTTGTCTCAAAAGAGAACAAGCTATGTCAACAACATCTCTATCCCTCGGCACGCCCTACTCTCTACATACAACATTCTTACATTTCTTCACTCTATCAATCCACACGATCCTGCATGCGCGCAACCTATACCCAGCGTCTACCTTCCTTCTCGCACGCGCCTACAACTTTCCTGTTCCTCAAAATCGCCATCCTGCCGTATGCGCCTACGTTAATTCCTGCATCAGCGCCATTGCCCCCCATCTACACAAAGGCTCCCTCTCCACTATTTCCATTGTCCTATTTACCGATGCGAACAAATGTTTAGAACGTTATGTATTTGATGTTGGCCGATTCCCCATTGTGCCCACGGGCGAACTGTTTACCGCGTTTGAAGGAGCGGAGGAACTGCGCGCGGTGGATGTGGAGGAGGAGTTGAGAGCGGTGTTGAGGAGGTTAGCATTTGAGGCAGGCAGGATGGGGGATCTACCTAAAAATTCTACTTGGGGTGTGATTATGGAGATGAGAGAAGATGCAAATGCGCCAATCGGGGTATGGTTTCTCTCATGTGTGATGTTACTGGCGCACCCACTTCATCCAATTGGCTCTACCCTGCTAATCCTAAACTAGCATCCTCAGCCCTTTGAGCCAGCACCTGCGGAATTGCAAGTACCGGATAAAGCTAAAAGTAAGGGCAAGGAAAACGAAAAAGGCGATGAGAATGAAAATGAAGATGAAGGGGAAGAGGAAATAGAAAAGGAAAATGGAAAAGAAAAGGAAATAGAAAAGGAAAAAGGAAAGAAAATAGAACAGGAAAAGGGAAAAGAAAAGGAAAAGGAAATAGAAAAGGAAAAGGAAAAAGAAAAGGAAAAGGAAAAAGAAAAGGAAAAAGAGATAGAAGTGGAGAAGGATGTGGAGGGTGGTAAAGCCACCAGCATTATAGGACGAGATCGAGGAGGTGTGAAGAGTACGGCCATTAGATCAGTTGAAGTTGGAGCATTCATGATGGAAGCGTGGATTGAGGAGGCCAGGGCAAAGTTCAATCATCCGTAAGGATGAATGCCCGCGGAATTAATCAGTAGGCCATGAATCCAGACGACTTCTATCCAATTTCTGGAAAGAGGCAAATCATGAAAAGCTACTTACTCGATATGTACCCACGGCGAGGTGATACATTATTGATTGCGAAGGCATTTTCAAAAAGCATGGGGTGGGGCCATCACGTACACTATTATGAGATTAAGACAAAAGATTGATTGGTTGTACAATTCTGTTGGAGTTACTTGGTTGAAGGATACGTAGCAACCGAAAACGAAGAACAGAGGTCAAGAAAAACCACCTATGGATATTTAACCCTAAGTAGGAAGCCAATTTGCACCACAGTTCGACATATATCAGTAGACGTTTGAATAGTGGCTATCTTGAAGTCGCTCAACAGATGACATGCAGCTAAATGCATTCATCTAAAGAACTCATTCTCTTGTTCTTGTTCTTTTCCTCCACAAAATTAAGGTCGGCGCAGATCAGGATGACATAAATTGTCCTGGCCAAACCCAATTCAGGCATCTAATATACACGTTTCTTTAAGAAGCAGGTCCCGGCCCAAATTTTGGCGCCCCTTCCATATTCAAGCCTATGACAGGAGCGGGAATATGGCCAATGCCATTAATCCCAGATAACAAGTCTTGCATATAAGCATCTTGTTGTCGTCTTTGCACAATCATGGCTTGATCTTGCCGATCGAACTCCGCAAATGGTTCTTGGTGCCTTTCTTGTCTCTCCCTCCCGAGCCTCTGCGGACGCCTAAAACCCTCGTTAGCGTTGATGTTCCTGCTGCCTGCAATATAAGGTGCTGCTAATTGTGAGGCATGCAAATCTCGGCGTAGACTTTCTATTTCGTGTGGATGTTCGAATGGATCAACATCCATGTTCATTTCATTCATTATGGCCTGCCCGGCATGGTGGAACGGCATTAGTGCACGAGGAGGAGATGGCAACATATCCGGGAAATGCAGCGGTTGCCACTGATGTCGCTGCTTTTGACGCTGTTGTTGCTGTTGTTGTTGCTGTTGTTGCTGCTGTTGCTGTTGGTGCTGTTGCTGTTGGTGCTGTTGCTGTTGGTGCTGTTGCTGTCGCTGTAGTTGCTGTTGTTGCTGCTGTTTATTATGTTGTTTCATAAGCCACCAACGTTCGTTTTGGGCTTTGATTTTCTCCAGGACGTTTTGGAGTGGTCGTTTCGCGGCCCGCGGTGCATCGTTACCTCGATCGAGACCTCTATTAGGTTGCAGGAGCCATTCATTTGGTAAATCTAACGGGTGATCTGCTTGAGGTGGATCTACATGGAACCGTTGGAAATTTCTCGGGCGTTGCTCTAGCTCATGGTTTGCAACTAGGGGCGGTTCTCGGTAGTTCCAAGCTGGAAAGGCAAATGGATCATCAAGGGGAACAGCAAGACCTATTACCATAAAAGATTAGTTTATTTGATAAAATCCTGATCCGGTTCAAGATGAGAAGTCTAAATACCAACATACCATCATCAAAATTAAAGATACCCCCCTGAGCAACATTTCTACCTACATAAGTATTAGTCAGCATGTGCACAAACCAGTTTCAATTTTATTAGTAATTTGAAATTTAATTCTCAAAATGGAACGGACCGACCCCGTAAAAGTTCTCTACCCCATACATGAGAATACTACCACTTATTGACAAAATTGCTATGCACTAAAAACGTTGCCCCAAGAAAGCGTTGAACTGACCATGTTGTCCGTCATAAAGTCCCGCAGGCATGCGCCCAGCGACCATGAACCCCAAAGGATCTAATCTTCGTCGAGCATATTGAGGATCTCGAGCTTTCCGTTGTTCATCATCTTTCTGAACCTTGTCTGACATCTTGACCTTCAGATCCTCTTCTGTGTATTCGGGATGCTGTTCGCGAACCCTGGCGAGTGCTTCCTTTTCAGCTTTTTGGACTTCATTATCGTGCCGCTCTTCAAGGCTATCAAAGAGGGGACAATTGCCCTTTTTGCCGCCTCTTCTTTCATCGTTGAAGTGGGCGTAATCGCATGATTTGGAACATACGTAACACTGGATATTGAAACATCCACCCCGCGTACAGGTCATCTTATTGCATCCTTCTTCTTTCACGAAAGGGGTACTGCATTTGTTACATTTCCTGATCAATGCAGCAGACATAGCCTCTTCAATTTGACGCCGGATTGACAGGCCGTTTTCTTTTGCATGCTCTTCGCAGCTCTTTGGGATGTGTGATTCTAATTTGCATAGTCGGCAACTAATCTTCTCGCAATCTGGAGCTTGACATTGAAATTCTCGATTTATTTCTACAGGAGGATACTCTGCGGCGTATGGACAAAACGGGCAACTCGCAAGGTTTTCAATGCCAGCCATACGCAAAACTGCTTCGGCTTCGTTTCGCTCGAGTGCAATGATGGTTGTCTCGCTCAGAAACTGGTTTCTGCAAAAGAAGTCAGTGGTTGAGTTTGCAACCTCTAATTGAGGGCACACCTACCTTTGTTCAAGTGAGAACCCGGCCGTACATCCATCTGTTGACATGCATTGGAGCTCATACTTGGAATTGCCAACCGTAGTTTCTGCCATCTGGCGAGCGCAATCCCGACAGAACCAATGTAGCTCGCTGTCGTCGTTGCAATGTATCATTCGATTTAAGGGATAATCACTAAAGCAACACCCGCATTCTGTCATGGTGCCCTCGGCTACAGCTCGCCTTTCGTTCTCTTCTTCTGCTTCTTGTGCCTCCCGTTCGATTCGACGACGATCATCTGCTCTTTTCCTAACCTTTCTGGCTGCCTGGAGCTCTCTCAGAACCTCTGCTTTCGTGGGATCACTCTTTTCTACGTTGGCAATGTGAGTATCAATGATGGTTTCCTGGTATTCAGTAGGCATTCTTCTTTGGGTCTTGATTCTGTTGTAAGGCGGATTTGCACGATCGAAAGTCCTCTCACACTCTTCTAGTACTCGATATGCGGAAAAAAGGCGATGAGCGCAAGTTTTCATGGTCGCATCAACGAAAGTCATAGGGGTCTCGGGAAATTCGAAGGAGAGGACAAGGCGCCTATGGTAGGTTAGTTTTCAAGGTACCCGTTAGAGCTGAGACTATGATGCTAATGGACCTATGATAGCATGAACATCCGTCGAGTAAGGTAACTTTCCATGTTTACCCAGCAAGTTCCGACCTGACAGTCTGGTGTAATATAGAACCGAGAAAGCGGGTTATGTGAAAAAAGAACAAGGAGGTAGATACTTACGTCATATTCCGCGAGTGGAAGGAAGTTTGCTCGCGGCCAGGAGCTTCATACTTGAGTTTATTTTCCTCTTCCTCATTGAAAACCCTCTTTCTCTTTAGGCTCTTTTGTGAGTCTTTTGCTTTTGGATAAGTAGAGCCTTTGTCCATTTTATCAAGTATGAGTGCAACCAATTGATCAGAAGACGTGGAACCACCGTCGTAGAGGCTCGACACATATTCTTTGCATATTTCTGGAAACACAACGACAACCGCCTCGATACACATAGCTTTTGTTTCCATGGCTGGATCAGTCGAGAGTTCAGGTGCTTCGAATGAACTTCTGCTAGATGCATGCTCGTTTGTGGAGAAAGTCGTTGTTGTATTTTCTTGAGCTTGCTGCCATTCATAATTTTCCATTAACATGCGATTGATTTCTTCCCCGTTATCATCGTCCATGAACTCAGCCCAGTTAATACCTTGATCAACGTTATTTGGAAATTGGGCCGGAGTCGGAGGTATAGGCGGGGGAGGGTATCTAGCTCGGATTGGTTGTATGGCAGGGTTTGGAAGATCAAGGGCGGGAACCCCATTGACCCCACTAATTTGCCGTCCTAGTGCAGGTACCTGGTTTTGCTGAGATTGGCGATTTTCGCGAGGCGGGGCAGCATGCCATATTGCTTGTTCAATGAGCGCATCTTGGAAAATCTCGACTTCATCATCGGAATCGGAATCAGATATCTCAATGAAATCATTGACTGCAGTACCTCGACCTTGAGGATGCCGAGAAAGCCCTTGGCTCATCTCGTCGTTTGTTCGTTTGTTGTTCAGTATGTGTCCAGTAGGTCAAAAACTAGAATAGTACGAGGTGTCAAAAAATTATATTTAGAAATCGTGGAGTCGGTTTCCTTAAAGTATTGTGCCACTTTGCCTTGCGTAGATATCGATTGCTCTTGATTAGGCCCATTAGGTTCTGGAAAGGGTGAGAAGATTGATTGTTGTTCTATTCTGTGTTGAGAATATTAGAATATTCAATGTATTTCTTCGATGGAAGTTAACTTTTAAATGGAAGGGAGAAGGCTGAAAATGAACCAACATACTCTAGTGTGAGCCGTATAGATTGAATGATGAAGCCAAGTACCGGTAGGCTAGGGCTTCAGTAAAATAATTAAAAGCATGCATCTAGCACTTCGATATTGCCCATACTGCTCATTTCCCAAGTTTAGATTAGACTGGTATGGTGAAGGAATTTCAAGTTAAAATGGATTCACCATCCATGTGATTCAAGTATGGAATCTTAAGATGTTCTGACAACAGCAATGATCAAAGTTAGGAAGAAAAGAGTGAGTGAAAACAAAATGATTTTGATTCACAAAATGGAGTTTTCTTATGGACTTTGGAAATGCAAAGACTCTTTCCTACTGTTATACTTCTTTTTTTCCTTTCCAGATATGGTATTTGGAGGAATTATGTGTTACGGTACATTTCCAAAGTAATTTGTACCGTTATACCTTCATATCATAGAAACTGGAAGGGGAAAAAAAGTAAAAAAGTAAAGAGAAGAAGAAAAGAATTGAAAGGTTTGTGGAGTAGTTTTACCTACCTACTACCTAGGTAGATAAGTTTATTTTATTTTATTGTACATGCAGTCAAGTCAGTCAGTGCAGTCGGTCAGTACAAATATAAAAAACAATAGAGAAATTAGAAATTATATAACAGTTTGTCAATAATCTAACTTTTTATTTTATCTTTTCAATCTAAAAATATATGTTTGTACTATATATAAATAAACACAAGGATGATATATTCTTTACCTTAATTTACTACCTACAGTATAAGTAGAGTAACAGAGCAGTTTAAGTACATTATTTCCAATGGTTTTGTTATTCAGTTTCGCTTTCTTGTAACAACCTTGAATGTGTGTAAAGTTGAAAATTAGAGATATTTACCTAGATAGGCCGATCTTGAGACTTATTATTAACTTGGCCCAAGCTTCATTCATAAGATCGGTACCTAGGGGAAGGAGAAGGGAAGGGAAGGGAATGAATGGAATGGTAAGTGAGGGGGAGTGAGAGGAGTGGAGTTGGTAAGATCTTACATAGTATATTTTGATTCTACCTACCTATACGAAGTATATGTATGTTTGTTTTATCTACTAGGTAGATGTTTATCATTGAAATATAATAATAATCATTCAATTTATTACTTCTTACATCAAGTTTCAGATACTGCTTGTACAATTATTTTATCTACCTACCTACAAGATACCTATAGTTTTACCCCACACCCACATACAAAAATCACTCGTATTTTCAAGGTTCATCTAGATATCCCGTTGTTCATGTTCTTTTCTTCACTTTCTTCAAATATTATTATAGAATTCTTCCAGAAGAAATTCATGATATCGGTATTTATCTAAATATATTCATACAGAAATAATACCTTCTTTGAAAGTGCTGTGACTATTTTATTTATTAATCTAGGTATTACTTGTGGAAAGAAAATAGTTACCGTCAAAATAAATATAAGTACGAGTATGACATTGAGATTTATTGAAATATGAACATTTGCATACCATATTCGATCACATATGAATTCCCATGATTTCTATACATGGTGTACAACTTCATCGATGTGACTTGAATCGATCCAGTCAAATTTGAAGAAATACAAGATGTGATATACTTGTGTTCCCAATACGACAGATCTAACTCCACTACTATGAAATCGTCCTTTTGTTTCCCTGTTTCCCTGTTTCCCAACCTCCCTTTCCCCTTCCCTACTATACCTTTTAATAGTTTTATATTCCTCAAATCGAAGACATTTCTTCCTCATCATATAATCTGATATATGTATCAAATTGTTTACCTAGGTACAGTAAATACTTTTCCCTACTGTTATCGTATCTGTTATTGAAGTTATTGTTCTTTCGGATAAGGTGCTTCCATCTCCGCCCGCAATACCTACCTACATATCGGGGGGAACTTTCTCCTGCACCTTCCTGTCAACTGGGTAATTGGCGTTAATTGGGTAAATAGAGTACCTATAATTGGACCCTTGGACCCTTGAAAGCCCACTTGCAGGTACTTAGTTACTATTAAAAGTATTGTAGGTATTTTACCGCACCTCTCGTCTCTCGTACCTACCCTACCTACTTTGCATTTGCTTTATCGAAGTATGTATCGATGAGACATACATAGTTTGTTGGAGTTCTCTCAAGCAATAAACCTCAAAACGAGTCAATGCAAAGCTTACATACCATACCAAAATACTTACGAGTACCTAAGGTAGGTACAATTCAAATCGGTTTGCGAGTAGAATAGATCTACTAGTAGTCAAAACATGGGCAATCCTGCACCTGCCTACCTAGGTACCTACCTATACCCATACAACACGACACAACACCACCTATCATCACTTGTATACTAGGTATTTCAAATGGGTTTTTATGCTATAGTTGAATACTTCTTTCTACTCTAGGTAAATAAGAAAATAATGCGGTTACCTTCGGACATCAACGGAATCTCACCGTCTTCTCTCTCATTTGCATGGATGATATCCCTTCAAGAATACGAGGGAAAATGATTGAATCATCATCATCCAAAGTATCAATCAGATCTTTTAAGAAAAAAAGGGTAAGAGATTGAGTAACAAAAAATGATACCAGGTCATTCGATGAAATTTATATTCAATATACTGCCTAACACCTGACTCGTTCGTTTCTAATATTCTTTGAATTTTGACACAAATATAAAGGAAGGTAGGTATGAAAGGAAAGCACTTTCCTCATGTGTTATTATGTGGCAGGAATGCATACATATCGATCGGCCCCACCAATCTTATAAAGAGAAAGATAAGACATAAAAAGAAGAGATCTCTCCACAGAGATATTTACAACTTTAGTCCACGTTCACAATGCTTCCGGATGCCAATTCGCCAGATCTCATACTTTCTCATCCTACCCCGGATGAGAAGTTGAAAACATGGAATCTCAATTACGAAGAATGGGGTAAAGCTATCCCTAGAGCCGATTATATTTATCGAGAACAATACCTAGCTACCGTTCCTTTGGCTGCAAATGGGGGCATGACATATTGGTGTCTAGTCGACAAGAATGCTCCTCCGGATAATCGACAACTATATGCCACCTGCGAAACAATTAGGAAACGTGCCATTATCTCAAACAATGGGGAGGTCGCTGATGTCAGCATCCATTCTGTAGGAAGTGTGTTCTGTAGCCCAGAATTTCGAGGACACAGATATGCATCTAGAATGATGACGGATCTTGGAGAAGCCTTACGAACATGGCAGGTAGATCCGCAAATCCCTGGTCGAGCTCAAGTACCTGCTTCGATCCTGTTCTCTGATATTGGGAAGAGGTTCTATGCAAACCATGGATGGCTTCCATTCCCAAGTTCGCACATCGCGTTTGAGCCCATTGAGGATATTAGCTCGACAAATCGCACACCAAACAACGACGAGTCGGGAAACAGCTCACCAAGCAACGGCATGTCTACAAACGGCTCAACACCCAACGACATTTCTACAAACAACACTTCAGTCAATGGCATGTCTACAAATGGCTCACCAGCCAATGACGCTCCTACAAACTACTTTCCAATCAACAGCGTGCGTAGAAATTCACTGCCAATGGACAGCGTGTCTATAAACGGTTCACCGATCATTTTTAAAGCAGGAGATGGCACATTAGCAAACAGTACCTCGGCCAATGGCACAGCAACAAATGGCACCTTGACAAATGGCAAATCGACATATATGACACTACTTCGGAAGCACGACATTGCCCCATTGTGTGCTCTCGATGTAGGTTACATTCGAAAGACATTAGAGCAGGCGTCGGACAACAAAATTCATATGGCGCTTCTACCTGACTGGGATGCTATTCAATGGCATCTTTTGCGTGAAGATTGCATGTCCGTCCCTGTCTTCAACGAGAAACCTCTGATCAAAGGCGCTATGATCGGCGATGAAGGCTCACGAATCTGGGCATATTGGACTCGAGCCTATTACGGACCGATATCGCAGGCCGAATCTGGTAACACACTTCACATCATTCGACTTGTGATAGAAGACGAGGCTGCCACGCAAGAAAACGCCAACAAGCTACAGGCGATCCTTCAATTGGCTCAAAAAGAAGCAGCAAAGTGGAAGATGCGCAGTGTGGAGTTTTGGAATCCAACTAAGTTAGTGCAGGATTTACTGGAGAAGACAGGGATGGAGCACGTCACAGTGGAGAGGGAGAGGGAGAGTGTGGCTAGCTTGATGTGGTATGGTGAAGGGCAGGGGACAATGGAAGAGGTAGAGTGGGTAGGCAATGAGAAGTATGGCTGGTGTTAGATATGATTTTGATTGGGAGTTTGCCACTAAATTGACGATAATCGATAGGTGCTGATGGATTTGGTACCATTAGTTTTGTGGGTTTTTATTATTCATTACTGTATCGGCATTACTGGTAGCTCTTGGACAATAGCATCACATTCCGTGACTGGAGATCAGTCATTTTCAGTACATAGTATACAGGCACAGTATAGATTTCGCACAATTAGAACCATTACCCAACTTAGTGTTGACCTTTCGTGTAGGGCATAGCACTTGATTGCAACTAGATTTAAAGACAACAACAGGCATAGAAATGCAGCAAAAGTAAAAGTCTCTTAAGATTATGACATCCATGGTGAAATGCCGAATGTAAAGTTCTGCTTCTAACTCTGCGATGCTCATATATTGCAAAGCAGACCACATCCAAAGAAATAACTATGCAGACCAAAGGTATTACAACACAAAAGAGCAGCCCAGTCCATGAACTCAATTTCAATTCCCAGAATTCCACGCCCATCCCATACAACACAACTCTAACCTATCGGCTTCGCCTTCTTCTTCTTTTTCTGCGCACCCCCCTTTTGAAACTCCCTCCAACTTCCAATTCTCTCCTCTCTCGTCTCCTCCCATTTGACCTCATTTTCTCTCTTCCTCTTCCGATTCTCCACCTCTTCCTCCACCTTCTTCTGCTCCCTACCCTCTTCTTGCATCTGTGCCTTCATCTGTCTTCTTCTCCTCTGCTCATTATCTATCAACACATATTTGGCCTTTTCGCGCCACTCTTTCCGGAATTCCTCTGTCTTCACCTCTTCGCTATCTATGGTCAATTTCTTCTCCCGCATCAACAACATGCGCGCATCAGCAATCGCTTCATCCAATCTTTCCCGATGCTTCTCATCCATCAATTCAGTCTGTGCTTTCTTGAGCCGATCAAATGCATCGGGTGCTTGCGGGTTCTTGGTTTTATCCGGATGGATGAGAAGGGATTTAACGCGATAACATTTCTTGATGTCGGATTCGGGAACTCCAGGTTGCAGGTCGAGAACTGCGTAACTATTCAACGTGTTAGTTTGCCATTACGTGTCTCTAAACTCAATTGCAGGATATGTGAATTGGTTGAAAGGTTAGAAGAAGGCAGCACTTACGCATCAAGACGGAAGGCTTTCAAAATACGATCAATTTCTGCGTCCTAATTGAACCACAAGATTTCTATTAGCAACCCGTATTCATGTCTTTTACCCGAACAGAAAGGACTGATTTGAGTGATTGAAAGGAAAATACCTTGTTGAATTCCTTGGCTTCGCTTTCTAGAGCTTCAAGTGCATCGAGATCATCTTCGTCAGCTTTAACAGGCGTGGTAGACATGGCTCACCAGGATGCTTGATGCGATGCACAGAGAGCGCAAAAGCAAGAAATCCCTAAATCTATTAACTGAAGGTCACTATGGGTAATTGCGCGTGAGCAGGATGGATAAATTCTGAAGTTGGATATAAAGTTATTGCCGCTGTATTGAGCAAGACACACACTGCTGATTGGGGTTAGTGTGAAGATAAGATAAGGACTCTGGCCTTAGAAGAAAATACCTGCCTGAGATTTCTATTGCCCGTGATATGGTAGAAAACCGCTTTACGCGACTTTTCAAAAATTCATCTTCACGCGTACATCCCCGCGGTGAACGCGTCTTCCAAATCTAAGATCAAGAACAACAACTAAGATACCCACACCACGCAACTTTGTATCTAAGTACATAATATGTGTATGTTCCTCAATATTACTTGGTAAATACATGTGCTGATAGATCGATAGCGAATTACGCATATACAAACACAAGTGGTAACTACTCCGCGACAACTTATGGAGCACAAGGCGGGGATAACGGAGGTGGTTTCGATGGTGGTTCTCAAGTAGCGGGCAGTCAAGGAAGTCCTGGAGGATCAAGAGTACGCCATACCCGTCTCTGGTGCTGACATTTTTCTCTGCTAACAGATAATTGTAGACATACGGCAATGATACACTACGACCAGTAACCGTCAAACAGATTCTCGATGCTACGCAACCACATCCCGATGCAAATTTCAAGATTGATGGGATTGATGTAACTCAAGTGCGCAAGTTACATTCCGTTGTAAGCATATGTACTAATAAGCCTACCGCAGATAACCTTCGTCGGTCAAGTGCACTCCATCAACTCACAAGCTACAAACATCACATATAAAGTGGATGATGGTACCGGTCTTGTCGAGGTAAAGAAATGGAAGGATCCTGACGCCGCTGTGGAAGAGGATGATCCCTCTCTACCCAAAGAAGGTCAATATATACACGTCTGGGGTCGACTAAAGGCGTTCAATGACAAGCGGCACGTTGCATCTAATTTTGTTCGACCCGTACAGGACCACAATGAAGTGACATACCACGGGCTAGAGGCGACATATGTTCATTTATATTTTACTCGTGGTGCTCCCGAAGCACTTCCCGGGGCAACAGATACCAAGAATGAAGACGGCATGTTTGTTGATAATAACAACAGTAATGAGAATGGAAATCCTCCAGCAGGAGGGCAGAAGGATTTACCGTCAACGGCTTCAGTATATGCGCGGAAGGTTTATCAGCTTTTAATGTCTACGGCCCAGAGCAACGAAGGACTGAATGTGGCGACTATATCGAACAAGTTGGGCATGAATATAAGTGATGTATTTAAGGCCGGGGATGAATTGCTGTCTATTGGATGCGTTTACACGACGGTTGATGATGAAACTTGGGCGGTGCTTGAGTACTAAAAAATGGTGCGAGGCACATAGGCGGGCGTTGGGCGATGGGACTGTGGCTCTATTTGCAATGATTCATAAGGCATTGACAGTTATACATGGGATGATTAGAAATGTATCATATTACTGAAATATGAAATGTTGTTGCAGAAGCTTGTGATATATCTCAGATGTGAGCAGGGGCGCTTGAATCAGCCATGGATAATGCTGGCCAACCTTGGGAGGCATGCGATAGCTGCCGTTGCCCAAGCGCTTGCAAACAATTCAATGGAGCGAAGAAGTAGTCTGATACACTCTTCCCCTAGAATGAAGAACCGGCAAGACAATGTAAACTGCAAACAACGTCATAACGCAAGTTCAACCTAATGTTCCTAACTAAATCAAAAATCCTAAATAAACTACGCAAGTAACAATTTGACACAGGAGTGCAATCATGCAATCCAAAGTCGCATTCGAACAACCCCATCTAGCCAACCATAACAACCTGCTCCTTCATTTTCGAGCCCTGTGCCTCATTTCTCGGCTCCCTAACCATAATCTGCATCTTTACCGGGTTCAAACCCCGCTCCATTGTGATATCCGTCTTCCATGTGAAGCCCAATTTCCTGTAATATCCAAAATTGCTTTCTGCGCTAGACTCGAGATACGTGGCTCGGTTTTCGCGATCGGCCTATATGGGTGGATTTGATTCAATACACTTCTTTCTGAGACGTTGTTGCTTTGGGAACTCTCTCTTATGTTGGGTGTATACGGAGTGGGGCTAAAGGGGAGAAATTGAAAACTCACCTGTGCAGTCATATGCTCAACCAATTTCTTCGCATAGCCCTTTCCTCTAGCGCTTGGTTTACTTCCCAGATAAACAAGGTAATACGAGTCATCATCACGATCACCCATAACGTCATGTTTTGTGTGGTGAAGTAAAGGAAGGAATTCGTTGTAGAAACGCTTCCGGCCTTCGCTAGATAGCTTGTACCATAGTCTCCACATCCCACTGCGGATAATGGTCCACAAATCATCCATGTTCTTGCCGGGTGGCATCCTATTGATGAACTTAGCAAAGGCAATTTCTGAGTGAAGAAGAAGCGGGGAGGGGGAGGGGCAAGAAATACCACAAGGCAATCGCGTCATAATTGGGCCCAACGGTTGTGACCAGGCCTTTGTAGCAGTGAGCAGCTGTTACATAGCGAAGGATATCAACGTGAAGGTTCCACTTGTATTCTTCGGAATAGGCCGCCATGTCCTCAGTGTCGATGAAGTATCTCGCGACATCATCAGTGGCGAAAGCCTCCGCGAGACACTGAGCTGCTTGCTCATATTCAGAAATGCCGAGTACTCGAACCTCTTCCATGGATGCGGGAGAAGGACTGCGACGCTTCTCGATATTGGTCACAGTAGCACCATTATTATAAGCCTTATTAACATGCGCCATGATTGCAAATGTTTACGAATTAAGTCTGCGAATTCGGTGGGCTAATTCTGTGATTGTGTCAATGAGGGGCTTTCTAATCAAATTGGTAGGAACAAACAAGAATCTGGTTGTTCAGCGGGTCTATTCGAATCTCCTGTATGGACTTTTGAGAGCTGAGTTCTCGACACGGTTATGTATCGAGAGGGAAAACGTAGGCAATTGAGGCTTTGGCGAAATTCAACCGACATCAATATGGATGTTTATCAAACTTTGGGGCGGTGATTGATTAGACACAGAGGCTGTGTATAGAAAACAGTCACGTTTCTTTCAAAGGTATGCTGATTATAAAAGTATCTACGAGATGTTGCTAAAACGGGTAGATATGGTAGATATAGATAATAGAGTGAATTGACTCGACTTGTTGTAAAGGTATGACAGTTTTGAGAATAGGTGTTGAGTGAATATCAGTTGAATAATTGAAGTCCTACAAATTTGAAAGGTTTCGAAATGGTGAAGAGAAAGCGGAAAGAGGGCGGCTCAGTTAGTCTTTATGTATCTATTGTCGTACCCCCTCGGAATCTAGTCCTCGTGAGCCGAAGTCCGTACTGTAGTAATCTATGGCTGCATTACCCCACTCAAGACACTAGTCAGAAGTAAGCCTGCAGATAACCTTCTAGGTTCAATGTCCAACGAGGTTCAAGCCTGGTTAGTCCGCTGAGTTGACAGGTGAATACCCAAGCGGCCGCATCTTCATAATGCATACATACATACATACATACATATCCTTTCACAAATGAACTTAATTTGATTCAGAGTACCAGTATTTTTGTTGTAGGAATAAGAGATCAAGTCTAGATCAACAGGGTTCGGCATGTCATCACAAGTTCAGATGAGGCGGTTGATGGATGGACCTACTCTATTAAGTTTAGGTACATTACTTTTACCTAGTACAGTACCAGTGCTAACTTGTACAAAACTTCAAGTTTGATAACAATAAGCTTTTTCTCCACTAGAGATAACATTGAACAGGCGAAATATATGCTTGCAAGGTATAACTAGGTAAAGTACCTTTAATGGAGATCAGACTATCAAGTCAAAAGATAATGATAAATAGAAATGGCTGAGATAGGATGAATATACCACCTATGTTGCAAGTATACTTTGAATCGTGTATTGTGTTATATCGAATTGTATTTTATATCAATAAAATGATATTCAAATTACGAACCTGAACAGTCTTTGGAAGTAGCCTGCTTATGTTCCAACTGCATAGAAACTTATCGCGTGTTGATCAAGTGACGCTATTTTCGTAAATCAAATCCCTTCTTGCAGTAAACATGTAAGCAAACTCAGCTCCCTGTGGTATTCCTGGCTTGATATCACTCGATGATTCTTCGTGTTCCAGTATTATTCGATGAAAGTAAATTGGTATTTATTGTCAGCAATTCGCCCTTATTCACATCCTTCGAATCTCTTGCTCATTGAGATATTTTTCGAGGCCACTGTCTATATGCTCCCACCATTCAAAGAGCAGTGAGTTGCAGATGAGCTTGAACCAAGGAGTAAACTTTAAGGCAGGATCGTTGAACATCGCTTTTAATCCATCGGCAGTAACATAACAGGTGTCGCGGGCTTCGTTCAGATTTGGCTCGATATCAACATCTGCTTTGATAAATAGGATGTAATCAACTGCAAAGGATACGACATTAGCATGTATTCGAGGGGGTTAGGAATAAAGAAATGGGATAGTCAAGACATACTTTCATGCTCTCCCCATTTTCCGTCACTTGCCGCCTTATAATGGATTCTTGTCAAAAATTTGAAGTTCTCAATCGGTACTTGCGCAGCCTTGATACCAAGCTCATGATCAAGCTTGCGCTGAGCTGCTCTCTTAACCCCTTCGACAGCTTCAGCCAGCTCAACTCCACCCTCGCCGGGTATACCAAGTGGATGAGAACAGCATGTATTAGTCCACATGTCGGGAAATGTTATCTTTTCAGTTGCACGTTGTTGAAGAAGTAATTCATTCTTGGAGTTGAACAAGAAGACGGAAAAGGCACGATGCAAAAGACCTTTGTCGATGTTTGTCATAAGATGACCTGGAGTTATTAGTATATGACAAGTTTTAACAGTTATTGTGATTCTTACAAATCTTTTTGCTGAAGTTACCAATGGGCTTATCATTCTCATCGAGAACAATACAAACCTCATCCATCAGTCTAATTTGTTCTTCATCATGACCATCAAGTTCTGCAGAACTGGTATCGATATCAGGAAAAAGGCGTAAAATATTTTGAGCAGTGATAGGTTCTGCTTGAGTAGTTAAAGTTGTAGTAGAAGACATGATTGGGGTGGTATATTTTGATCAATCTTTCTACCTTGTTATGGAATTGATTGTTTTGTTGGAGAGAAAATGGTAAGAATGGCACTGGCACATAAACAAAAAAAAAATTAATCCCCCAATCAATGAACAATCAATTACATGGGCTCAAAGCGACAGGGGATATATTTAAGGTTAGTGCCTGTAATTAGGTACTAAGGCCTGATAATTTCCCTTTTTAGAAGCCTTAAGCCCTGAGCCACGCAACACAAGGTGAACTTTAAAGATAAGTTCTAGTTCTATTATGTAAGAAGGGATGGAGGGGTAATTAAGTGGCTGTGGTGGTGGTGGCATAAGCACAAGCCAAAAAAAAAGTTTCGACCCTTGAAAAAATTATTTTGTTACATCTGGGGAAATTTTCGAAGTTACAAATTGAGCATATACAAACAATACAGCACATGCAACAATAACAACCCTCATTCTTACCTACGAGATATCATTTTCCAAATCATAAATTATGGGGAAGTTGTCAAAGACTCGAACGAAAAAACGTGCTGATCCTACAGCAAAACCAGTTAAGCCGCCATCTGATCCAGAGCTTGCTGCGATTCGTACAAACAAAATTTTACCAGTCCTACATGATTTACAAAGTGCAGAGCAAGGAAAGAGATCATCGGCAGCGATTGCAATTGCAAACATCGTTGAGGATACAAAATGCAGAAAATTACTATTGAGAGAGCAAATTGTCCGAATCTTGCTCGAGCAAACTCTCACGGATGCGAGCATGGCAACTAGGATTGCAGGTTGGGGTATAATGAGGAACATAGCTTTGGAAGAGGAAGCCGATTTCTGTATACATTTGTTCAGACAGGATATTTTGACTGCCATTGAAGGCGCAATCAAATCTGTAAGCACATTATTGGAATATTCGACACTGAAGATATTATGCTAACCAACTTAGATTATCCAGACTATAGAAACCAAAGACCCGCCGCTCTCGAAAATACCACAAGCACAACAAGACCTAGTATGGAACCTGACAAGTTCTGTTATAACACTTCTAACATCACTGGCCGAAGCGGATTTTGAAATCGTTGATGCCATATCTAAATTGTCTACAATCATCAATTTTATGTTCGGGCTACTATCATTTGATGGCGCGCCAATCGAGATCGTCAACGAAACATTATCCTGCTTAACTGCCTTGACCGAGGATAATCAGGCTTTGGTTGAGTTTATTACAGAACAAGGAGATTGGGTGAAAACACTTATGCGATTGAAAGATTCGGGAGGGTTCCAAGCTGTCGCCGCGTGTGGAGTGCTTCACAACGTTTTTACAAGCATGAAGGTAGCTGATCGCAACACCGTAATGGACGGTGCCTCTGATGCGCTTCTCCTTCCAACTTTAATAAACTCAATGCAAGAAGCACAGAACAATAGAGGTAATGATGGCATGGTCGGTGCCCATTCTAGTCCTGATCGAGTATTACAAATGGCTCTAGAAATCACTGCCTCCATCGCTACTAGCCTTCAGGAGGCTTTAGAACTGGGGAATGGAAAGGAGGAGGAATTCGAAGGTTTCGGTGATGATGATATGCTCGGGGACGGGGAGGACGAACTGGATGAAGCAGAGATGAGTGACGGGGATGCACCGGAGATGGCACAAGAAGATATCGAGGCAGACATGGATATGGTACTGGGAGATGGTCCGGAAGAGGAAGAAAGCTCCAACGAACAAGACACACTTCATCAGCTTGTCCGCTTGGCCTGTCCTGCGATCATAGCAATCGCACACCAACCTGAAGCGAAATCCGAAAACGATACGCAAACTCATGCTTTGGCGGCTCTAAACAACATCGCATGGACAATCTCATCAATTGACTTCACTAAAAGCCAACTCAATAGTTTGCACAGTACCTGGATAAACCTGGCCCAACGTATTTGGGACGAAATTGTCAGCCCTGTTCTTGCATCAAATACAGCTGACATTGAACTGGCCGCTTCTATCACAAGTATTGCTTGGGCTGTTTGCCGAAGTGTCCAAGGGCGCATTAAGCTTCGTGGTGAAGAGCACCGGAAATTTATGGCCCTCTATCATGCATCAAAAACTGTCGATGCAACAGATCCAAAAGCTGCCAAAAAAGATGTCGAAAATCTTGATGATTCGGCTTTCCAAGCCTTGGGTGTTAAATGCATTGGCGTTCTAGGTAGGCTTGCGTTGGATCCTGCACCATTGGACCTGAATCGTGAGGTTGGAGTTTTCCTTTTGACCCTCCTTTCCAATGTCCCAGAAACACCTAGCGCCATTGCTGTGGAAGCTTTGAATGAGATATTTGATATATATGCAGACAAAAGTTATTCATTTGATCAACCTGTATTTTGGGAAAATAGGTTCGACAAACATCTGGAGGAAATCTTACCCAAGTGTAAGAAGATGGCGAAAACGATTGATAAGAGGAAGTCTCCAGAGCTACGTTCTCGAATTGATGAAGCAGTATTGAATCTAGCGAGGTTCCTTAAGTATAAAAGAACAGAGAAGTCTAGTTAGGACAAAGTATAATTCGAAATCAAAGATTTGAACATTTGTCGCAAGAATTACATCTAGACCAATCTGCATTATGTATTTATATGGATACTTTCGCCTCATACAACATTACAATAAAAATGGCATAGCTAAGTAGAATAGCACATGGAATAGGGTTTTGCTTATGTCGGAAGTCAACCAAAGATCGGAACTAAATATCCGTATGTTTTTCAACTTCCATTCCCGCGCGTGATCTCTTTCAAAGGCGCGCGCGAACTTGCCATGCTTGCAGGTCTGGAACATGTGAAGCTATCTACTGCGCCTCTTACAGTAAACATAAATCATTTGCATTCAAGAGGCCAAAATGGTAACCTCTTAAAAGTGGGATAAGCAAGGCTCTGGGGCTTTCTTGAACAATGTTTGATTGTCAAGGGTGGGTTAAGGGATACTAGTATGGAAAAGATCACAATCCATTTCCAATATTTTCGATCTCTTTCCGTCATGAAATCCTTGCAATGCACTGAATGCAATCGCATGAAGTGCTTCTCCTTTAAGTCATGAATAATGCTGAGTGGTGAGATTTTGGGAAGAAAGGTTTCAAAAAGGATAAGCCTCGTTCTGCGGCTCAGCAAATGATGACAATTTCATTGTACTGGTATGGGGGCCAAATTGAATGCAGAGCAAATCTTCAACAAGGGAATATAGGTCTCTCATCAGCCACATTATGAATAAGCCTCACTGTGCCTAGAAGGCGTCTCAGTCCCAAGTGGATGACTTGAGTTCTCGGATAGTGCGATGGTTTGTTGAAGAAACCCGACTAGGATCATTTTGCAATTTGCCCTAACTGGGTGGCAATTTTAGACATTGACCGCCAAGTTTAATTCATGATACACAACTGCTGGAGTTTTCCCATATGTTAAGTCTGTCGCATAATCAAATTGCAAGCCTTCTTTATTGCCCTGTCCAGCTAGACACAGGCATGAGTAAAGGCACCAGTCCCACTGTGTTGGTAAAAGGCTTCTTAGCTAGGCAAGTCTTTGATTAAACTTGATGAACCGATGAAGAATTTCGGTGTAAAAACCCGTTAAGTTATTGTAGTATTTTTGTTTGGTGGATGATGTTAAATATAAAGGTATGCTGCTTATTACCTATCATAGCATTTCCTTCGTCGCCCTTCTAGTTCATATTACTCTTATATTAGCTGAGCGTATATCTACATGTGCACTCGTAAAGTGAAGATCGCAAGACTAGTGCGGTAAATCACCTCATGGAAGAACACAATTTGACAGATGTCTGCTCTAATAGGGCCGAGGCTGGGTCATCAAGACGCAGGTAAGATCTTACTTGGCTCTGAAAACTACCTAGGTATACCTATGCTCATCAATTATACGTACAGTAGTGGATCTACACCACGCTCTGGATCTCAACGCTCTCCGCAACACCAAGATCCCTCTTTTAGAACTCCATTCCGCCAAAATGAAGTTGTTTCTACTACTCGCTCAACATCATTACCTCCACAACTCTCGCTCACAGTGCAGGGGACTTTGAATTTCACACAATCCTACACACCACCTACCAATATTACCGTACCGCCGCCTGCTCCAACCCCGCCTCCACTTGAGCCTTCATACTACCCTCCATTCTATCACCCTCCTAACTTACATCATTCTCAAAACCCCCATCATTCTCATTCCTTCACCACGCCTCTAGTCACCACCGACACTACTTCTCAGTCCTACTCCACAGCTGAGCCTGAGCAACCATGGTCTCCAGCAGGCCCATCCGACTGGGAGTCACGAAAACGTCGTATTTCGGAAACCGGACATGGCTTTGGTGTAAACGAGAACGGTTGGGGTTATACAGATAAGTTGGGCGAAGAATTGGAACAGATGGCCGGTAGGGATAACGTTAGAAGGAAAAAGAGACGCGGGGATGGAGATGGAGATGCAGAGGGAAAGAAGAATGGGCATCGAAATGGAGATGGGAGCAGAGATCGTAGCGAGAACGAGGATTTTGACGGTGATATGGATATGAGTTGATGGACGACAGGGTGGTAAAACCACAAAGGCTGCGCGGCTTTCGGGTCAGGCTTCAAAGGAATGGATGGGTGGGAGAAGAAGCGGGAGTGGGTTATTAAGAACTGTACAACTGATTGGGTGGAGATTCTCGTTCATATTCAATGTTTCTTTTGTGATTTGGAAGCGTATATACCTGGCTGGGTCTTATTATAGAGGATTGACAGTACTCTTCTTATGCAAAGCGCACTAGATTGGCGCATTGGAGCTTCGGTGCTTTTGATAGTGTATGGCGGGGGTTTTTCTCATGTATCGTTTGGCTTCCCAGTATTTTACTTCATGTATTAGAAATTTACATCATGTTATCGGTTGTCAATTTCTGCGCTCTGGAAGAAAAAGCTGTACGCGATGTGGCGAGGAAGATAAAGATGCCGCTTGTAAATAATCGGAACCGATTTCCAGCAATATGATCATTCAAAAAAGCCACCGCAGGGGAAGACTTTCATTGCAATGAGTTCCACCATTAATTGAAGGTAGGTTAAGCCGTATCATTTTTCGAGGCGATTGATATGGATGATGTGGAGCACAGCATTTTCACTATATGATACACAAGAATGGTTTATATGCAGCCAGGGGCCCAGCAGCCTCATCGCGACAAGCCATGGGGCGAAGTGAGATTCATTCGATTACGCCGTATTATGTACATAGGCAGAGAGCTTACTAACCCCTTTTACCCTTAAAATTTTTGGCAGGTCTAGCATTTTGAGCCTTCTTCCTCTCCTGCAGCTTTCTATCCTTATGAATGTCATCCGTACTTTTGATTTCGTTCTTTCCTCCTCCATCTCTGAATGACCCAACCCTCTTCTCTTTTGCCTCAGCAACCCTCTTTTTCCTAACATGGTAATCATCACGATATCTGTCTGCTTCCTTGGGTGCCCGTTCCTGCTTATGCTTGTAACGTGTACCGAAGCCTCGTCCCACACCACCAGCACTTGCAGGGCCTTCTCGCTCTGCTTCTCCAGTTCGTGGTAATCGATCAACCTTGTGTGCTTTGCGCCATCTGTCGAACCGACCACTTTGGAAACTGGCTGCAATCTTTTGACCACTTTCACCGCGAATCATTTTCTTTCCTTTAGATCCGTCCTCGTCATTAGCTCGGGCAACATATTTACTGTTCTTTTTGTCCCATCTCATTCCCTTAGCACGAGCTGGCTCGGCAAAAGATTTTGCCCCGTCATCATTCGTGAGATCCATCGTTACGTCCCGAGCAGCTTCAACGAAATTCGAATTTTGTGATGCTGTATTGTATGAGCCAGAATGAACACCATACCCACGTTCTTCTGCTGTGTTTATGGTTTTTGGCGTGTAGGACATAAAGTTTTCAGAATCTTTCCAGGAAAGTGTTCGGCCTTTCCCTTTTTGAGCTGATTTTGAGAACGTAACTTCAAGCTCTCCTTCTGATGCTTCATCCATATCATCGCCACCACCTGTAACAGTAACCTCAAGACCATCATCCTCACCATTTTCTTCAGAGGAGTCTTCGTTTTCTTGTGCTGCAGCTGCGGCCTTTTCATCTTCTTCTTTTTGCCTCCTAGGAATGATTTTCTCTCTCCGATGGCGCATTATTTCTGCCGCCTCGCCATGAGCTGCCTTCCCCCGTGTTCCAATTTCAAACACAGTCTCATTTGGCCTATATCCGCTGATTTTAGCGAGCATCTCCATTCGAGCTTGCTCAGCATCATCAGTTACACTACTGAAAAGTGGATGCAATTCATTCCATCCTTTCGATGCAACAACCTCCTTTGCTCTCTTCGCACTTTCGTTGGATGCAGAATTACGAGTTTTGATGTAGAGTCTCTCTCCCTTACCAGCGACGTTACGAAGCGCGGTTAGGTCGTCATCATCATAAAGAAGCTTTATTACCAATTCTGAGGTGGCCTCCAACTTGTCTCTTTGCAATGCGCCAATAATTACATCTTCAGCATAATTTGGTGCGTCGCCAGATTGACGGCCAAGGAGTAATCTTCTACCAAGGAATAATTGTAAGTCCAAAAGGTAGGGTGCATCTGTATCTCGGACCAAGCTGTAACTCCAACCTCGTTGCCCAGCTCTAGCTGTACGGCCAACTCGATGAACGAACACTTTCGGCTGGGGTGGAAAGTCGTAATTGATAACATTTGCTAAAACAGGAATATCAATACCTCTAGCAGCAACGTCAGTAACCACTAGAATGTTTGATTTTCCTGTGCGGAAGTCTTCAACCTGAATATTTCGTGCAACCTGGTCAAGCGAACCGTAAGCATGTGAGACTGCATATCCAGACATGCGAAGTAAAGTTGCGAGGTAATCGACATGATGCTTCGTGGCTGCAAAGATAATCGTTGAATGCTCGGTTGGCTTATACTTCATGCGTGGGCCATCGGCGCCTCTCTTTCGCTTTTTGCTATTTACTTCTTCTGCCGCCTTCAAAGCATTTTCTGGTAGACCACTAGGCATTTTAATCAAATCATTAAGAATGTGAAGTAATGCCCCTTCTTTCTCTGCACCCTTGACACTGAAAAATGCGCTCTGCAAATCTGCAGATATTTTGCTTTCAGCGTCGAGACGGACTAAACTCGGCTCCTGAAGACCAGCCCTGGCAAACTCTACCAACGATTTAGGTAATGTGGCAGAGAACAATAACGTTTGTCTTGAGATTGGAAGTGCATGCAAGATCTCTCCTAGTTGAGCCGCAAATCCCATTTCAAAAAGTCGATCAGCCTCATCAAAGACCACATACTTCATAGATGACAGATCTAATGACATTTCCACCTTCAAATGTAAAAATCGACCAGGTGTGGCGATAACAATATCTGGATTGGCGGCCATGAATCCGAATTGTTCTTCGAGACTATCACCTCCAACCAGCAGGACACATTTGAGGTCAGTACCACGACCGAATTCCTTGACTACTTTCAAGGTCTGAAGTGCAAGTTCTCGAGATGGCGACAGTATAAGGGCCCTTGCTCCAACCCGTGCGCTATGTGCCTTCAACTTTTCTATCATTGGAATGACGAAAGCTGCAGTTTTTCCGGAACCTGTCCTCGCCATACCAACAACATCATGACTATCGAGAACTAGGGGAATCGTCTTCCTTTGAATCGGCGTAGGTACAGTAAATCCTTTTCTGCTAATTGCCTTGAGCAAATGAGGATTTAACCCTTCGATATCAATTAGCCACAATTTTGTAAGTTACTTGGTGAAGAGTGTATCTTACCCATTGCCTGGAATCCACCACCTTTCTTGACACTTTTTCCCTTCAAATTAGACGACTTCCGGTTCATTGCTGCTTGCTGTGCTGATATGAAAGCTCCATCACCATCTTCATCACTCTCCAAGCCCAAATCTAGGATTCCGGTGGCATCTAGAGGTCCTACATCTTTACTAGTAGAGACTGCGAATTCCTCGTCCTGATCAACATCGTCTTGGAATAATGATTTTGTAATATCGAACTCGTTTTCCGAGAGCGCTGGCGAAGAAGCACGTCGAGGCATTTTGATCGTATTTAATAGTTGTCCTGCCTTCACATTCCTTCCTACATGCGCAAATCGAGTTCTTCAAATTTCTTATCGGGAAAATCTATTTTTTTTTTGTGAGCCCATGCACGGTGCACTAGCGTAGCCTACGCTACGATACCACTTTAGCTACTAGTTTTAAACCTTAAATTTTATTTACGAGAAAATTGCCATTGCGATAGGAAATTTATTTTTAAAATATTTCGCGAACACTTTTGAAAAATTATCTGAGTTTGTAGGAATGGCACCTCCAACCGCCGGACGAAAGTCCAAGCCATTTGGTAAAGGTAAGGGTGATACACGATCTTTGAAGAGGAAACGTGAAGTTGAAGATCATGAAAAACTGCAAAAGGCAGTTGAAGGACTTGTAAGTACCATAGATCATCTTGCTACATATTCTCGCTCACTCTATATAGGATCTCAATGGAGAAATAAAAAAGTTTACGGATTTGCCCTTATCACAAAAAACTGCCTCGGGACTCGATGCTTCTCATTTCAAAGACCTCACAGATATCCAATCGAAAGCTGTACCACTGGCGCTGAAAGGACGGGATATTCTAGGAGCAGCCAAGACTGGAAGTGGAAAGACTCTCGCATTTCTGGTTCCGGTGTTGGAGAATTTATATCGCCAAAGATGGACAGAACTAGACGGACTGGGGGCTCTCATCATATCTCCAACACGCGAATTGGCGATTCAGATTTTCGAGGTTCTACGCAAGATCGGAAGATTCCACACGTTTTCTGCAGGGCTTGTTATTGGAGGTCGGAGTCTGCAGGAAGAGCGAGAGCGTCTAGGTAGAATGAACATACTGGTGTGTACGCCTGGTCGGATGCTACAACATATGGATCAAACAGCGGCATTCGAAGTAGACAATTTACAAATGTTAGTCCTCGATGAGGCCGATCGAATTATGGATATGGGGTTTCAATCTTCCGTCGACGCTATATTGGAGCATCTTCCAAAACAGAGGCAAACTATGCTCTTCAGTGCTACCCAAACGAAGAGGGTGTCGGATCTCGCCAGATTAAGCTTAAGAGAACCCGAATATGTCTCTGTACACGAAGCTGCATCTGCAGCTACGCCCTCGACATTGCAACAGCATTATGTCGTGGTACCATTACCCGAGAAATTAAATACTCTGTTTAGTTTCATTCGAGCTAATTTAAAGGCCAAGATCATAGTATTTCTGTCATCAGGCAAGCAAGTGCGCTTCGTTTATGAGAGCTTTAGACATCTACAGCCTGGTATTCCCCTGCTTCATCTTCACGGTAGGCAAAAGCAAACCGCAAGACTGGACATAACTTCAAAATTCTCGGCATCAAAAAATTCTTGCATATTTGCTACTGATGTCGTGGCACGAGGACTCGATTTTCCTGCAGTCGACTGGGTCATTCAACTCGACTGCCCTGAGGATGCCGATACATACATTCACAGAGTTGGCCGTACTGCTCGCTATGAAAGGGTGGGTCGAGCGGTACTATTTCTTGACCCTTCTGAGGAGGAAGGAATGCTGAAAAGGCTAGAGCACAAGAAGGTTCCCATTGTGAAGATAAATATCCGGCCAAACAAGCAACAAAATATCCTTAATCAATTGCAAAATATGTGTTTCCAGGATCCCGAGTTGAAATATCTAGGCCAGAAAGCGTTTATAAGTTACACTCGATCGATATTTCTGCAAAAGGACAAAGAAATTTTCAACATCAACAGCATTGATTTAGAAAAATATGCCTCAAGCATGGGTCTTCCCGGAGCACCAAAAATCAAGTTTCATAAAGGCAATGATACTAAGAACGTCAAAAATGCCCCGAGGGCTGCTCTAGATTCCAGCGATGAGGATAGCGACTCCGAGAAGAAACCAAAGAAGGGAGAAGTACGGACAAAATACGATAGGATGTTTGAGCGTCGTAACCAGGATGTTTTGTCGAGTCATTATTCTAAGATGATTGCCGAGGATGGTTCTGATAAAGAGGAGGATGAAAATGCTGACGCTGATGAGGACGACGACTTTTTGTCGGTTAAGAGGGTGTTACCTGTAGACACTGGTGATAGTTCAGAAGATGATGATGTTGCAGCTGTTGGACCAACAGGAAAGGTCATTCCAGGAATCAGCAAAGATCCTATCGTGATCGACTCGAAACGAAAGGAGAAATTACTGAAATCCAAGAAAAAGTTACTGAAACTCAAAGATAGGGGAACGAAATTAGTATTCGACGATGAGGGCAACGCTCATCAAATATATGAACTAGAAGATGAGGATGATTTCCGCAGGAGAGGTACAGCCGAGGAGCAACGAGCAAAATTCTTGGAAGAAGAGGCTGCAAGAGTTCGCGAAGCCGATCTTACCGATAAACAACTGGCGAAAGAAAAGAAAAGAGAAAAGCGTGAGAAACGCAAGGCAAAGGAAGCTGCAATGGATGATGATGACGATGACGAGGCACCAGCATTGGTTGATGCTGGAGATGATGAGGATCCTTTGGCACTTCTTGGATCATTGCCTCTTGACGGGGAGGAGAGTGCGGACGAAGAGGATAATCGGCCAGCGAAAAAGCCTAAGAAATGGTTCGAGGATGATTCCGATGATGAGAGGAAAGTGGCAAAGCGAAAGAGTCGTGTTATTGAAGCAGCGGATGAGCCAGAGACATTGGAGGACCTCGAAGCCCTTGCTGCTGGCCTCCTTAATTGATATTAGAAGAAATTGTATGAACAGCATAAAAATAAACTCAAATTTATACCCCTTATGCAAAATTATTAAATTACCCCTCCATATTTCATGACTCCACATTATTCTTATCATTAGCTTGCCAAAAACTTTGAGGCACTAAATAGAGAAAGAACATATCAAAAAGCTATAAATGTTATTCATACTTCTGTAAAAAGATTAAATTCTCTAGATATACATTTTTTAACATTCTCCAAAGGCAGATTTAGATTTATATGATTAACATGATGAATAGCCTTGCTCTATGCTTTCATAACTTATATAAATATATTTAATCATAAATACAAATATATGTTCTCACTAGTATATTATTTGCAATATTATTAGGATGTTCATAATCGACGTTTTAGGTTCAGCTAGGATTAACAACTGCAATATTAAAGCTTACCTCACATGTGTCCCCATAAAAACGGGTTTAGGTTTGGGTGCGGTCTACTGGTAGTGTTCCCCACCAGCGTGCCCATCGCAATAACTCGACCCCAATATCTCCTACAAAGCACACCTTCCTCTTCTGCACCTAGATGGACTTATGCAACACGGCAAGTCACCAACGAGATGCCCGAGCCCCAACGAGCGCCCGACCTCGATGATGTTCTCAAGGAAAATAAGTCCTTCTCATCTGAGACCTTAGAGCCTACTTCTTCCATTAATGGCAACGGTGCGATAACGCAAGATGAGAGCGTACGCAATTTTTTGGAAAGATGTAACGAGGTTGCGAAGAAAGTAAATGGGTTTTTGGAGGAGAAGCTGAATGATGAGGTGCTTAAAGGTGTGCAAGAACAGACGAGGATTGCGTTGGGTGTAGTTTCGGAGGCGTTGAATAGGTATAGGTAAGGATGGTTATTTCATAATATGGTTATCATAACTACCCAGAATACGTGTTTTGCGACGAAATACTGGCGCCAAAATACTAAAACCAATACAAAATAGTCTTGAAGAAATATCCTTCTCCTACAACGGCGGCAAAGACTGTCTAGTCCTCTTAATCCTACTTCTCGCCGGTCTCTCCAACCACCGGGCACTCCAATCCACCTCCTCTTCCAAGCCCAAAGATCTTCCCCACAAACTTCCCTCCGTCTATATCATCTCCTCGCATCCTTTCGCCGAAGTCGACGAATTTGTAAATACATCCAGCGACCATTACCACCTGTCGCTATCGCGCTATGCCATGCCGATGAAAGAGGCGTTCGCCAAATATTTAGAGGAAAACACTCATGTAAAAGCTATATTGGTGGGCACCAGGAGAACGGATCCTCACGGAGGAAACCTTACACATTTTGATATGACGGATGGAGGGTGGCCAAGATTTATGCGCATTCATCCGGTTATTGATTGGCATTATAGGGAGATTTGGGGGGTATGTATTATTTCCCAAGATCTTCCCACTACCTTGCACATATATTTGTTGCGGGGAAATCCAATTTACCTCTGCAGATGTTTGGAAGAGATTAGAGCTAATTACAGACTCCTCCAGTTTATACGGCACCTCGAAATACCCTACTGTCCCCTCTACGACCGCGGCTACACCTCCCTAGGCGGCACCACCGACACGCATCCAAACCCCGTTCTTGAAGCCAGTCAGAACGGAGCCACGTCGCCGAAATTCCGGCCCGCGTACGAGTTGGTGGAAGATCAAGAAGAGCGTTTGGGAAGAGATCATTGATATGCATCACACATATACATACATTACATACATACCTAATAGACCGCATGCGAGAATTTGCTACACCTTGATAAGCGGTGATTTGAAATCAGTTTGAAGAGCTTTTTGTAGAACGCATGAATAGATTGCAGGATTTGGGATATCATATTTATCTGATTTCATCTGACGGGCATAATTTGGGTATGAATGCGATTGTCCTGAAAAGATAAGTTGGGGTTGATGGACGGAGAATTGGGATGATATACATCTGCTATCAATCTGACAGAGACCTATTCACTAGATTTGCATGCTTTTGGGTTTCACCCATCCATCTATTTCATCTTTCTTAATGTTTGATTGACGTGATGCCTAATAACGTATATTCAACATGTGTTAATCCCATCAAATAACAAGCAAGTTTCACAGCCTGGCAAGCCTATCCAGGGCTGGGAAACGATATTCATACCTTAATTATTGATCAGACATGGAACCTATTCTTGGAAGCAGAGGAGGAGTGTGGACATTGAGATGTGCAATGAAAACTTGGATTTTCTCATGCTACAGGACATGGGTTGGATTGGTTCATTAATTACACAAGAGTTACACAAAGTAAAGCAACCGACTCAATAAGTTCTTGACCTTTCCTTTCCAATCACTTACCTGTTGTGCAGTTGCCCGTCTTCGCCTTGTAGAACTGTACAACTTGTTAGGGGTATACATGCTGGGTGATCATTGCATATTGGGTAAATCAAAGAACTTCTTGAAAGCACGCGCAATTAATATTAGCGTAGATTTAATTTCATTTCGCATTCTGAATGTTTCAAAGTCCAGTTATTTCGAAGTCTCATTCCATCATCTAAGTACACGAAAGGGTATCGTTCCAGTATTTGCCCCCTTTCCTCACTACGCCATCCCAGGACCTTCCTTCCATTCAATCAGAATGGAAACCAAACCTATTAACCGCCAATTTTCCCACCCCCATTCCAGAAACACCACCCCGACCCCTTTTGATAAAAACAGAAACGCCTCGAATTATTCCTCCCGTTGGATACATACATGTTTGATGATGAAATTCCTCAGCTCGAAGACGCGCTCCGCTGCCAGTCTGCCTCTGGTTTTACTTCTGCGTGGAGTTTCACGCGGTAGAGACAGGTGTAAGGGACTTTCCCATCGCTCCAATTGTTCTTGATTTTCACGATAAATTTATTCGTAGCCGCCAGGTCATTTTTCAAATCATCCGGTTCGCTGGTGATGAAATCTTTCAAATCAATTTGAACGGGAAAGGCCTGTGATGTCTGCCCAGAATGGTGGTCGTAAGTCCATGAAGCAATACGAACCCAACCTTTTCCGATGGAACGACTGTCCAAATCCGAGAAAACCTGCTGTGATTGGCTCTGAACGCTGCTAAGCACTGCTCTTTGGCCAATAAAGGCAAAGAGTTCCATTTCTTTCGGGGCTGTGCCTGGGACAAGGGAACCGACCTCAGGATAATGCTCCACGACGACTTGTTTGGGGTAGAGAATATGGCCGGTCATGACAGCTAGAGTTGGACCGTTGCCTTCGTTAGCAGGTTTCATTGCTGAACACCAGCATTCGCCGTATTCATTCCACGATGTCAAGGCTATTTCTGGCGGATTGGCAGGAGCAATAGGCAGGCCTAGCATTCTTGCCATACCTTTTGTAAGGAATCCCTTGTCGAGGTCAGGCCCACCATATGATGGGGAGGTAAGTCGTGGTATGACGGCAGCCCCTGATTTTTTCGCAAAGTGATCCACTTGTGGAATGCCAGTCCTTGCTTGCGGATGCAGGTTTGAGTTTGCTAAAGCTTGAATCTGAACAGACAAGACTTCTCTGGCGAGACGCTTCACTTGGTCTGCACTCATACCTTGTTTCGTCATTTCACGAGCGATGTCGTCAACTTTGTGTTCCAATTTTGTGGCAGTTTTTTGAATATCTGACATGAGTTTGGGTTGGGCCTCTCTCCAACTTTCCGAAATCATATTGACCACCTCTTCACGAGAAGCAAGTTTGCCGGTTTTCTGCAGCTGTTCAATTTGTGCAGGGAATATGCTCTCAAATTCGGCACCGGCCCAGCTCTGTATCTTGGCTCTGTTGCTTTCAAGATATCGCTCCCATTCCTTGGGGCTCATAGTTACGTGAGTGCTGGTTTCTTGACGGTGTGATGAGCCTGGAGTAGAGGGACTGTCCTTGGAGCCTGGGGTAGAGGGGATGTCCTTGGAGGGGCTATCCTTGGAAGGGCTATCCTTGGAGGTACTGTCCTTGGAGCGGCTGTCCTTGGAGAATGGGGTACGGGGTGCATCCTTTGTGATCACAACAGGAGATGGGATGAGACCTAGGTCGCCTTTGATCTTTTCACGGATCGCATGCCAAAACGTTGCTGGAAGAATAAACTTGCCGGCACTATCCCTTTCCAAGGCAACATAATCGGGAAGCATTTTCTTAATTTCTTGTATAGCCTCTCCATCTAAATCGACACGGCGCTTGAGGTATGCGACATCAGCATCAACATTATCTAAGCGTTTGTAAATGTCTTTGAGTTCGTCTCCTTGCCAAATACGAGACGGATGAGCGACTGCCGATGGAACAAATTGGCCGATAGTGTGTTTAAAATCGAAAAACCCATAATTACGGATGTCGTTGGGGTCTCTAAAGTTTGTAACTGCATTTAAGATTAGGAGAGCCGTGAAGAGCAACCCAAGGGTTATGAGAATGCCAATGGTAGACTTTAAACCGGATTTGACGCTAGAAGTGTAATGTTAGACCCGTTTCCCTGAATCAAGTCATGATTGTGACTCACAAACCGATTGCCTTCTTCCAAATTTTGGGGAGACTGATGCTAAACCCAGGCTCAACATCGACTACAAAATCATCGTCGTCTAGTCCCGCCCCGCCCCGCATATGCTGTTGCTCCTCCGCAATGCTTGCCAAGGCGATACGTCGAATTTTCTCGTCGTCATCTACTGGTCCTGTGAATCGCTGATAATAATCGTCGGAGTTTATGCTGGCGTTATCAAAAATTCCACTTTCATTCAGAAAACTTCTATCTCCAGCATTCTCGAATATGTCTCGTCGTCGATTACTTCTCGCACGTACTGTGTAGCCACGGTCGAGAACAGTGCCTACATGGCTGAATTAGTCATTGTCGTCAGGAACGATACATCACAACTTACCGCCCGTACCACCCGCAACTGCTGAAGATGTAGAAACAGGCGATGGCTCTAGAAGAGTACCTAGAACGCTTGAGATTTCATTTGCCACCGGCGCTTCGCGTGAAGATAAATTGGAGTTGGGTGGGCGCATGGTGCGATCACCATACGAGGTAGCTGTGCCCGCAACAGCAGGCAGAGCCTCGGAGCTTTTCCTTGAACGTCTTCCTGGAGTTCGACTCTTGGGTGCTGGTATATCCTCAGCAGACACAGGTCGTGCGCCATTAACGCTAGCAGCGCGGCTGCCAGCTCGAGTAGTTCGTATAGTAGACATTGTGTATAATTCTAGAGTAAAATAGCTCTTCGTATATTTTGATAGCCGGGGAATGTTCTGAAGGTTAATTCGGGATCTGCAAGTTCACATGTTAGCATGGGGAAGAACATAAAACGGGCAATGTAGTCAACCAGAGTTTCCAAGACATTCACAAAATCAGGTTCGAGGATGAAGGTGTACAGCAAATACTCACAAATTGTTGGTTTTGCCACTGACTGTTGCACTTGTGCAGTATGGTTGAAGATTTGATTCAAATGTTCAATTCTGCTGCTGAATAGCTTGAAAGGAAGATGCAAGAAGTAATATATATTTCCAGAAATTTCTGATATGCAAAGTCGATTGAGTTTGCAAGAGCTATGATATTGGTAGTAACCTTACTTACTATTTGTAACGAAACGGTATTCTATTCGGTATTCGAATACCTTCGACAATAGAATCTCAATATGTCCGTTGCACTCACGGTAGAATACAATAGCAAAAGATCCCCCAAGTCCAATTCACTTTCGATAACCAAAATCGCGTTTGGATGAAGATATAATACGCGTCTTCAATAGAAAAGCGGATTAAAAATTCAATGAGAAAAACATTTGAATAATATGCGCAATTAGTTCTATGGTTGATTGTAATGTTTTGCGCGAGTTGAGTTTTTGAAGTTCACGATATTGCGCGACACAATTCGAAGCTTAAGCTTGAGGAACAATGAAAGACCCATTCAAAAAGCAACTGCAAACAGAGTTTCTCGTCTAAAAGAAAATGTCGGATTCGGAAAGAAATATAGCATGTTGTAGATTGAATTGGAATTAATTAAGAAATAACAAAAGAATAGAAGAAAGAAAAATAATATTCAATTTTTCTTTGATTCAAAAAATGAATCTTTTTTTTTGTTGTTGTTGGTGGTGATGTTTGTGTTGTAGTACAGATTTGATGTTTCTCTGCATACATTGTTAATTCTTTGACGAAAAATAAAAAATCCCCAGTTCTTGGATGAAATGTGGTAGATCCTTCTCGGATAATTGAATGCAATGGCCCGTCGCCCGTTACCCAACCATTTAAAAACATGAGAATGTGAATTGGGATTATTGCATAAAAACCGTTTATATTGAAGGCATAATACCACAACTGCAGCCACATGTATAATAATTAATGAAGAAATAGAAACATGTATGGAAGTACTCTAGACTCTAGAGCAGGCAGTGGAGAATCGAGATGGAGAAGAAATAATGAAGGATAGGTAATGGCGGCTGGCGGATAAGATTAACTTCATATAGTCTATTCAGTCCCAATTTATATTACATTTATATTACAACACAGAGTACGAATACTTAAAAGGCTGAAGCAAGAATCAAACATGAATGAATGGATACTACCCAGGTGCCATGTTAGAATTATAGTAGCTAAACTAAAGTTAGATATATATTATACTATTATACTTCATACTTCATACGATGATGACCGTTCCATCTTTCTCAAACTCCCAACCAGTACTTCAAGTACCAGTATCAAATCATATCTAATAACTAATCAATATGTTAGAGTAATTTTACAGATGATTTTGACTTGAGATGACAGATATCTCAATGTCTTTCAAGGTTTATCTTTGAAGTTTATCCCCACAAAGTGATGTGATGTGACTCTATGAGTTTACGGCCCTACTCGTATTCAAGATCTAATCACCTCTACCAATACTATATATATATATCATCTCAATGTGAAGAGAAAGGGTTACCGAAGTTTATATGAGGTATCACACACACACACACACTCTCTCTCTCTCTCTCTCTATCTTCTCCTACTCAATGTCTATCATCTGTCAATTAATGACTTGAAAGGCTACCTGCATATAAGTGAGTGGTACTGTACCTAATATATACCGGATGAAAAGCTAGATGCTAGTAGATGACCATTCTTATATTAAGTATTTATCATATCCTTACTCAAATCATCATCATTGCAATATAACTGGTAGTACTAAAATGAGTGCTGTGACCATTTAGATGATGTATATACCCTTTGAATGACTTCAAATGAATTATGTGATGAGTTCAATCATTTATTAGTGAAATGAAATGAGATCATCTATTCTATTTACACTGCAATTTATTTCTATATTAATATCCTCGTATGGTTTATCATTTATTATCATGTCCACTTTGCAACACAGGCCCTTCTTATTCCTTCTTATTACTTAAATAACCTTGTGAATTTCTAGGTTAAAACCGTTATTGTTATTCTTCCCCCTTGCATAATCATTTTATCGAGTTTGGTTTCGAGTGAAAGCTGCCCCACATTGATCTACAACCCTGAAAATAAAAATCTCCAGTACTTGTACTACCCTAGCAATCACGATATTCTTTTCCCAGTTAATAATAACCTTGGAAGTTGGGATATCATAGAGTAAGAGTACTTAATTGTCAATCATTCTCTTCTTCTTATTAACTTCTATTAGATCTTCTTGAATTTTCATACATTATCTCATCTTCTCACTCTCACACATTCTCTTCTTATTTACAACAATTACTATTATACCAAATATGTCTGTCGGCACAGTTCTTATCACTGGGTGAGTTATATATAAACATTTTTCATTTTGAAAGAAATACTTTTTAAAGGTCTAGACTTTTGATGGGGAAACCTTGAATATTAACCCCGCCATGAAAATATCAAACGACGGTGAATACATTACTGAACACATTACTGATTGTCCTACTTTCTCTATAGCGGTACTGGATACATCGGTTCATTTACAACATTAGCCTTACTCGAACACGGTTATAAAGTTGTCATTGTCGATAGTCTATACAATTCTTCCGTTGTCGCATTAGATCGCATCGAGTTACTATGTGGAAAGCGACCCGAATTTCACAAGTGCGACATTACAGATGAAGCAGAACTAGACAAAGTTTTTGCTGCCCATCCCAATATCGATAGTGTTATTCACTTCGCAGCTCTTAAGGTATTACAACAAATTAAGGATTGAGTCAACCACAGATACTAACCTTCAAACCTATAGGCTGTTGGTGAATCCTCCGAAAAACCACTCGAATACTATCGCGTAAATGTCGGTGGCACAATCTCTCTTCTAGAATGCATGAACAAACACAATGTCAGCAATATCGTATTCTCTTCGTCCGCAACCGTATACGGAGATGCGACACGGGTACCAAACATGATTCCGATCCCAGAACATTGCCCAATTGGACCTACGAACCCATACGGACGCACCAAGAGCACAATTGAACTCGTCATTACCGACTACATCGAGGCTCAACGAAACAACGCGCAGAAAGCAGGAAAGCCATTCCAGCAATGGAACGGTGCACTTCTGAGATATTTCAACCCAGCAGGTGCTCACCCAAGTGGTGTAATGGGTGAAGATCCTCTAGGTATACCATTCAACCTTTTGCCATTATTGGGCCAGGTTGCAACAGGCAAACGCGAAAAGTTGCTTGTCTTTGGTGAGGGTGAGTACAAGCATTTTACCATACCACTATCCTACATGAACTAACGAACTTTTTAGATTACTCTTCTCGCGATGGCACAGCAATCCGCGACTACATCCACGTGGTCGATCTCGCCAAGGGACATCTAGCTGCGCTCAACCATCTCCGTGAGAAGCAGCCCGGTGTAAGAGCCTGGAACCTTGGAAGTGGCCGCGGATCCACCGTCTTCGAAATGATTAATGCATTTAGCCATGTTGTTGGACGTCCTCTGAAATACGAGGTTGTGGCTCGCCGAGCAGGAGATGTGTTAGATCTGACAGCTAACCCTACCCGAGCTAACGAGGAGTTAAATTGGAAGACAGAATTGACCTTAGAGGATGCGTGCGAAGATTTGTGGAAGTGGGTTAATAACAACCCACAAGGGTATCGTCAAGACCCACCCGAGGAGTTGGTCAAAGCTATTAAAGAGGGAAAGAAACCTATTAAGGAGGAAGAGAAAGCTTAAATACGATCGCCGGGCGACGAGATACCTTGATTTTTTAGACTTCTTCAGCTTTCATAGCACAATTATTTGCATCTAAACAAGATTTGCATTATTGCATAGAGCAGGCGATATGCGACTCATTAAATACCAAAAAGAAACTTTACTTATGATTTGGGGCATCTACTGGGCTCATTTGCTTATGGCTTCATTAAAAGCTTTCCCGTCGTCTTTCTGCCCTCAAGATCGGCATGAGCTCGCCTGACATCTTCCAAACGATATATCTCGTGTATCTTAACGTTGAGTTTATCTTTGATGATAAAATCAAAAAGCTCTGCACTGTACTTCTCAAATTCCTCTCTGGTGTAGACATAATTGCCGAGCTTAGGTCGGAGAACCTTGAGGTTCTTGGCAGCTAGTCGAGCAATTGCGAAAGGGGGGACCACGCCAGACTTAATGTTACTAATTATCAGCGACTTCCGTTTGGTAACACGAGTGGACAAAGTAGCTCGAAGTAAAATATTACATACCGCATTACCAAAACTAACAATTGTTCCCTTCCTAGCCGTAACCTCAAGATCACTCTCAAAAGTATCTTTACCTACCCCATCAAACACGGCTTTGACGCCCTCGCCTGTAATCTCCAATACTCTCTTTGTTACATCTTCCACCTTGTAATTGATTCCCACTTCCGCACCGTTCTCCTTTGCCAACTCTAACTTTGCATCCGTACTCGCCGTCGCAATAGTCCTTGCACCCACCAGCTTCAACAGCTGGCAAAGCCACAGGCCCACCCCACCAGCTGCAGCATGCACCAGTACCCAATCCTCTTTTTGTACGTAGTAGGATTCTCGGATCATGGTGAGGGCAGTAAGTCCCTTACAAGCATCGGCGAGTTAGTCATTTTCTATAAAGGGATGTTGGGAGAAATAGAAGATAAAATAAAATGACCAGGAAAGTAGTGAAGGCATGAGATGAAAGATGGGGAGTGGGGGATGGGATGGGGCAGTGTAGAATGAAAGAAACGATGCTCACCTGTAAGAGTGCGGCGACAGCGATCCCAGGTTCTAAAGCCGAAGGAACGGAGTACACTCTGTCGGCGGGAGCGGCGGTATACTCGGCATATGTGGAGCCACCATCTGCGCATACGACACGGTCGTTGAGGGAGAGTCCATATGAGGAGGTGGAGGGTCCTAGTGCGACAATAGTGCCTTCGGAGTCGCGGCCCAGGATTTCAGGGAGGGGGCCGTAAATACCGGTGCGGAAGTAGCTGGTACAGTGGTTAGTTTGTGAATGTGGAGAAGCGGGTTCAGATCCTAAATATCATAGCAGTGATAACTCACGTATCGATGTAGTTGATACCAATATAATCATTCTTGATCAAGACTTCGCCTTCCTTTAGGGTGGGTACCGGAACATCAGTCTTATGCTGCAGAACCTCTACTCCACCCGTTTCCTTAACAACGACAGCTTTCATAGTTTTGGGGATTTCGGTTGCCATTTTTCTTATGTGAGATAGATGTTGCGGGCGTGATGAAAGTTGTATTATTCTTGATGGATTCCAGAGTTGTTTGTGTGCAAGGCGGACTGAGTAGCGTAGGGACATTCAACTTGTTTGCAATTGGGAAGAGGATTTTGGAGTTAGGGGAGTGGGGGTTGGATAACGATTTGATTATTTAGTGATTGGTACAGAATCAAGCAGGAAACAGACGATAACTTATGGCTTGATTTGAATACGGGGGATCTGGGACTATTAATATTCACTCCTGATTCTAGAGCTGCAAACCCCCACCAATATGACCCCGCATTTAGCTTCCAAATTAATTGGTCCGATAGATAGCCTTACATAATACGTTCGGAATTTGGCCGTTATGGAGAAAAAAGCTTTTGGTCCTGACATAAGCAGCTGCAGCCTTTAAAATGGTCGCCGGTTTCGGTATTTCTATATAAACTTCGGATAACCTCATCTAGCATTTATGTTTTTGAATAGGGGCTCAACTAGTATAGGTGCTATTTGAGTTAGATCTTTCTGAGAGGTTGTTATATTTGAGGTTGTAAGATTCTGTGAAAAAAGGTTGAGAAAAAATTCTCCAACATGTTGTGCTTCGCCGCCCAGCTGCCGGTAAACTTGCTAAAATGTCTACAATTTATTTCACACCCCTTCAAGCCCTTTTGCAAAAACTAAACAAGAACGAGAATCAGAATAACGAAGATGGAAAATCTTGAATATGATGTGGTCGTCATCGGAGCAGGTACGGCCCAAACCGACCTGCAAAGTAGTACTTATTAGCTGATCTCTGAAAGGTCCGATCGGTATCGTTGTTGCAAGATTCTACATGGACATCCACCCCACATGTAGACTTGCCATATTGGAACAGGAAATGGTTATTGGTGGAGTGTGGAGCTCAGGTAGGTTCAACGACTTTTATACGTGATCCCATGGCTAAGACTTCTGTAGCCCGCCAATATGAAGGATTTCGTTCCGAGAGCGGGTTGAGAATGGCTGGTTTCTCTGATATGTCTATCAAATTACCAGAAGGCGCTGAACAGTACCATGATACTTTTGAGTCAAAATATGTGACGAAGTATCTGGAAGAATATGTCGATAATCACGTCTACAATGGTCAAAGTTTACGCGACCGTATCATATTTGGATATCATGTACAAAGCCTGGAGAAGATCGATGGCATTTGGAACCTTCGTGGAAGTACAAAGGATTCCAAGACTATCCGTACTTCGAGATTGGTTGTTGCATCTGGAAATAATTCCATTCCTTACATACCTACTTTTCCGAATCAAGACCAATTTCAGGGGCCCATAGTGCACCAGAAAGAGTTTGGACAGATCTCAAAGACAGCCTTGGCCGCACATTCTCCCTATACATCGATTTCGGTACTAGGTGGTGGCAAATCCGCTGCTGACATGGTTTATGACTGTGTAAAGGCTGGGAAGAAAGTCCACTGGATTGTCCGAAAGACTGGAGAAGGACCAGCTGTTTTTTCTAGCGCTCAAGGTCGAGGACAATACAAAAATGGCGCCGAGATGGCTGCGACGCGTTTTTTTGCTGGCCTCAGCCCATCATGCTTTACTCCGAAGTTCTGGTGGACCCGGGCAATTCACCAATCATCGTTTGGCAATAACATGACCTCTAAAATCTGGAAGGGTGCTGACAAGGCTGCTGCGGATCGCGCCAGCTTCGATTCTCGAGATGGAGCTCTACCTGGTTTTGAAAGTCTTAAGCCGGACGCAGAAATCTTTTGGTGTAATGGACCTATTGGTCTCATTCACTATGATGATTTTTGGGATACAGTCGCAAAGAATGTCCACGCTTATCGCAGCGATGTTCAAGGGCTTGAGCCGAATGCAGTAGTCCTCGAGGACGGTTTAAGAGTTCCCGCAGATATTATTTTCTGTGGAACAGGATGGGTTTATAAATATCCGTTCCTCACAGAGAAACAAATCGTTGAATTTGGTCTACCACACCCACCAGAAGATGACCCAGAACCAACGTCAAAAATGTGGGCCGGTTTGGTGGAAACTGCAGATCAACAAGTGGTCTCCGACTTCCCAAAACTTGGAAGCCCCCCAGATCACTACCGGAAACAGAGGAACTCAACGCCGTCTAGACTTTACAATGGAATCGCGCCTCTCAACGACGACTCCATCGTCTTCGTTGGAAATGTCATCCTTTCCAATGCTTTCCGCTCGGGGGAAGCTCAAGCAATTTGGGTCACCGCATATTTCGATGGCAACGTCAAGACTCCCTCGAGTGAACAAGCAAGAAAGGAGATAGCATATGCTAACGCTTTTTCTAAGCGGCGATATCCTTCACGTGGCGTTACTGGCAATTACTTTCCTCTTGACCTAATAGGTTATACTGACAAACTCATGGCCGATGTGGGCTTGGAATCACATAAGCAGAAGGGCTGGCTTGGTAATTTCATGAATCCATGTATCGCGAGTGATTACAAAGATATGAAGCGTGAATATCTCCAAAAGTATGGATCTACAAATTGACGAAAGAGTTTGGGAGGTTAAATATTATATCAGAAAACTGTAAAATTATAAAATCATATAAGAAAATATAAAAAATTTAAATAAAATCTTGTTGAAATAGTATTTTGAAATAGATAAAAAACTAACATTTAATAGCAAAGATAATGAATTATTTTATTCCATTTTACGAATACATAACATTATACTGTAGATTAGTGGATAAATAAAGAAAGATATGTTTTCAACTGCCGATGGCTTCAACTGATACCTCCATTTTCTTCCAATCGCGTACTAAATCAAGATTCGGATCCTAAGAAGCCACATCGTCCCTGCTCCTCTATCTTATTGTCTGATGAGCTCATGCTTTCATTCATGAATATATCATGATATCTATTTCTATGGCAAGTTCAATACATACTTATGTATACAACATAAAGCATACTGGCGTATCATGTACGGGAAGTTTGATATTCTACAAGGGGTATGAATGCAAGGAAATTCAACCCTTGTAAACGAATGGCGCCGGGCACAGTTCTTCCATCTTACCGTTTGAATATAATTGGCATGTGCCGCTTCTCGTACTAGAGATCATATCCTAGTGGAAATTGAATCCAAGGCGATGCGTATCGTTACTATTGAGTTATATCGGTTTTGTACCTAAGTAGGAATATCAAATCGCCCTTTCACTCTAAGAATCAATTAGTATTCGCATTTCCCGCAGAAGGTAACGCCGGATACAAACGTCACACATACTACTCGTATTTTCAGTGTATTTTGCCTGCCCTCACATGATTTTTTGAGGATTGATGCAATTATCTTGATAGTATTACACAAATAAATCACAACACAAGGGTCTCTCACCGTCAGTTCATCGTGAAAGCAAGCCCATGTCTCGCTGCCACGTTTCCCTAGTACTATATCATTGCACAGTATGCACTTAATCATTCATTAATGTATAATGTACCTTCGTATATGAATTTCTGATCTGACTGTATGGTGATCTTCTGCAAGCGTGGAGTTCAGCCGCACCGGTGGCCCTCACATCTCGCATCATATAAATGCCAGTCGCCTACCACCAACGCCTATGGGTGTTGGAGCCTGTAACTCTTTTACTGTTTATAAGCTTATCAAACCTCTTTCCCTTGTTTACTAATTGCATTCCTGTTCTTTTCCAGTATTTCTTGGGTTTTTGCCACAGGAAAGGAAAATATGTATAAATACCGCACTTTCACTTCTGGATTATCACTTCGCTCATTTTCAACTCCTTCCATCTCAAAACCTCAACCATTAAAATACATCCATACAAAACATTTTCAGAGTTCAAGTTCTGTCGATCAAAGAAACATGGCTTCTACATCAACAGATACTCGCATTTATAATACTGCTGTTTTCTATCCCGCTAACGGGAAAATGGACGAGGTATGTTCCCCCTTCTTTTCACGTTTCTCTTCGTCCATCAACTGCGATCAATCCAAGCTAAACTCATTTATTTTCCTTTTAGCTTCAATCAATCTGGCAAGATGACATCGCCTCTGCCAAAGAAAACTTCCCCGGCATTCTAGAATACCGATTATTTACCGCCGTGCCACCACCAATTCCCTCACCACCGGGAGTTAAAGGTGGTGCTGGCCCAGTCGTATTCCCAAGTCTTATTCAAACCCTCATTTGTCTGTTGCCTTTTCCCATACCAATTGCATCCTATTTCTATTTTTACTAATTAGATTGACCTAATAGTCAAAGATGAAGAGACATATCAGCAATATGGGAAGAGTGAGCAGCACGCAACTCTCAAATCTAAAATTGTGGAAGGGAAACTTCTAAGGCAGCAACCTGATATGCATGTCATGACGCCTGTTGCTGGGTTTGATAGGGAGGAGTAACTAGAGATGGACCTGTATTTAGGTTTCTTCGCTTGCTTTAGTGTTCAAGGATGGCAAGTTAGATCTTTTAGGGTGCGTTCAGGAAATGATATAAGGAACACGGGATGGGCAAAGCACTCAGCATGTTTTGCTCTTTGGTATTACTTGTTCTTCACTGAGAATATGACAACTCACAGTTGGGAGATCTATTCACAGCACTATACAAAAACAATTTTAGGATGCAGTTCAATTTAATCAGATCTATAATGAATATCAGTTCCTTCCCTTCCCTCCCACCCCATCTTATTATAATGCACTCAGTCTAGAACGTTCCCCATATCTTACGGATCTACGTGGTAGAAACACGTTTCGAAGATGATAGATCACCAATCATGCCAGTCCACGCAGGGCAAGCAAAAGCCTCATACCTCTCTAACAATTACAAGAGCAGCACCAGCACCCGTACCCGCACCAGCAGCATCGCCCCGCCCCACCCCGAACCAGCAAAAGGGTACTTAGAGCTGCCAATATACCTATGCGTGACCATCTTCAATAACACTACGTAGATTATACTTTTCCTCACCCGAGAAGTTGTCTGCAACAACACCTAGCCTGCCAAGGGAACATCTGATGATGGAAAGTGTTCGATATCGCTGTATTAGTATGAAAAATCACAAATAGTACCAGATTTGCCAACGCGATTTCGAAAGGTAGATTTCTTCATATCATTCATTAATTCATTATCATATTTGTTGTTTGGAAGCCATAGAAATCCCAATTACTCCAGGCACACTTCGCTTGATCACCTATGCAACCAATCTTATATCATCGCTGATATTGGTATGCACCTTTTAATTTTTCCGTCCATATTCCACGCCACCATAACGACCATGAAGTGATTAGATAAAGGAAATAACCGACCATTGAAATTTTGTTAGACACTTCTGCCCGTGCGGACTTCTCTGTGTCGTTTTGATATCGAAAGAAAAAGGCTGAAGTATAGCTCGTGCTACCCCTTCAACTCAACCCCCCCCCCCGGTGGACTGTATGACGACCATATGCTGTGCTATCCTGGGTTCGGGTAGAAGTCGGACCCTCAGAATTATTTGGGTTCAAGCTCCTTCACCTCGCTATCGATAATAGCATCCATGACATTTTCCTCTGCGTCAGGGTCATCTTCAGTGGGTGGCGGTCTCTCGTTCGGGACTACGGGGTCGTTAGCTTTATGACTTTAGTTCTGCAATGGCAAGTTGGATATCTTACTGGGCTCCTTCCAATGAATCATCTTCTCGTTGGGCAGATAAAGATGAAAAGATGGGTACAACTCAAACCGATCGAAGTATTTGATGCCGATATTGAGCTCACAAACAGATGCCTCAAGCTTCAAGCCGAGGTAGCAATGTTTCAATATCTCATTTTCGATCCACAATTCCTCAATAGCACTATCCGCTGCTCCGTGAACATCTTCATCATCAGTCAAATCCTCCTCCCCGAAGCCAGGTCCTTCCCAGTGCTTGACGAGAAGCTTTCCGATCGGTTTTAAGGCACCTTGACCTCTAGGGTCGTTAGTATTTGAAAACTTGGCAATTTTAGACTCAGAAGTGTGCGTAATGCCGACCACTTCGAAGCATCTCCATTCACTTCGAACGGGAAATATTTGCTCTTTCCTAGCCTTTTCGAAATTTTCCTCGCTTCCAACTAGTGCAGTCACTGCTTTGACGATGAATTCTGAGACAGATTCGCTGAATCCGGGGATGTTAGTGACCCAGCCGTTTTCGGCTTCCTCGGGATTCGCCCATTCTGCGTTTGCAATGAGATGATCTTTATATTTTCCGCCATAAACTGTTGATGCAGCTATGTTGAAGTCACCAGGAAGCATCTCTCGAAGAATCGTCATACTCTTTGCCTCTGCTTCAGCCATATCGCAGATTTTGCGTGCCGCCATGACATCTCGAGTATATTCCGGGCAAACTTCATGGAGCAGGACGTAGTTGAGGAAGTTCCTGACTACAGCGCAGTATAGCTTAACTTCAGCTTCATCATCCCCAAAGATTTTAGGTGCTCTGTAAGACCTGCAAACAAAAGTCAGTTAATTGATTAGCAAATGCAAAGGATATTTCTACAGGAATCCTTTCGCAACTCCTTCCCAGTCTACTACCCAGTGCTCCGGTTCATTAGGATCGTAATACTTGACGTTTCCTGGGCGAACGAAATCGGTTGCTCGAATGGCGGCGATTTCTGCAGCGGTAGAATTATCCAAAGTGTCCTGGTCTAATCCACCATTGAAAGCTTTAGCACCTGACTCAATACCGCCTAGGCCGAAATATTTCGTGAGAATATTTCCTCGGGTGCTATCAAGCTTGCGTTTTGCTCTATACCGCTGGATACATGTCTCTATACGTCTGCCCATTACATGAGCGAACAAACTGGGATCTATGGAATTAAGCTACTTACTCGGCAAAAGGTCGAGCCCTGCATATACATGTTAGAGAAGTCAATTCGGCGATAGTGGAAACTTACTCATCGTAGACTTCTCGCTCTTCTTCATGTTCCGCTGGCGTAACGGGCGGATCAGCGTAGAACTCTACTGTTGCGTTAGATAGAGCATTTGGACACAGTAACGGATAAGGACTGTGTACCTTCAAATCCAGTCGCAGCTGGCTTCTTGGCCTTTCCGCCACTCTTCTTTTTCTTCTTCTTCTTGGGCTCTCCCTCAGCATCCTGAGCATTGTGGGTACCATCATGTGCGCCTGATCCATCTGCTGCGCCCTCTTCATTCTCCGGCTTTTCGACAGTAGTAGGAAGACGAGCTATGGGAGTGCTAGTGCCAGAAGCGGGGGTGATTGAAAAATGCTCCGGGGTGGGAGGCGGGACTTTTGGAGGACCTGGTGGCGTCTTCAGACCAGTTGTAATTTCAGACACATTGATTGTGACATCAACGTCGCTTGATTTTTGTCGAATACTCAAGAGTTCATCTCGGGTATAATGAGGGCCCTTTCCAGCTTCATCAGCTTCATCCAAGGTCCCGTCAACGTTCCGTAAAGAAGTCAGATCAAGCTCACTGATGGCACGGGATAATTCCTCTGGCTCGGGGCCTACTGAGTGGGGTGCCATGATGGATTACTTGCTGAGTTACCTGACTAGACTGGTATGTTAGTACAACAGCCAATCGAAATTTTTGTTAAAAATTGTTCCAATGATGATGTGGAGTCACTGCTCCAAATGGTTGGATAGATATGCAGAGTACCAAGTGTATTGAAGGCTGTGCAAAATTAATGAAAAGCGATGCACACTGCACATTACCTTTATTACTGGGTTGGGTTGAAGTGGAGAAATACGAAGATTAATAAGTGGGAGGAGATATTTTTATATTGAAAGTTGAAGTTGAGGCCCAATCTCTGAGAAATGGAAGCAAAAGACTCTTGCTGTCTGGTTGCAAAGCACTACCTACCTGCCTGCCATGGGTGGGTGAATAAGAAATACCGTGGTTTCTGGTTGAAGCCACCCAAAAGTCGTTTGTCGGTGGTGGTGGTGGGGTGAAATCGGAGTAAATTTTCTTAACTTGAATTAAATTGAATTTAATTTTTTTTGTTTGTTTGATAATGTGACTCTTTTGATAGAGTAAACAAAAAGTGATTCACTTGAAGTTCTACTACTAGGTAAAATTGATGGAATTTGAGTGTGCCAGGTGATATGATGAGGTTGACGGTTGAATGGTGTAAATGGAAAATAGTAAGTAAAAGGTAAAAGGTGCAAATGATTTGTTTTGCTATGAGGTGGTAGTGGTTGCTGGATGTTTGTTTGCTTGCTTGCTTGGAATTTTTTGAAAGTACTGGTACAAGTAACAGTAATCGACCAATACATATAAAAAGGGAAGGAAGGAGGTGAAGGTGAGCTCTTTTTTCTCTTTTTTTCTCTATTTCTTCATCTCACCATTTCTCTTTTTTTTAATTCTTATTCACTTTTACCAGTAATCAAATAATACTTTGAATCATTACCACAGGTACCTACTTTAATACTTTAAGTGCTACGGAATTTAGTTTTCCTGACTTTGCTATCGACGACCTCATCAATACCTCTCACCAAACAGCAAGTACTAGGAAGCAACAACAGACAAACAACAAGCTCCCTTTTTGATTAACAACAACGATTTTGTTCCACGTTGAAACTTCCAAAACTGACTGCTGGAAAGGGATTGTGGGGATTTGCGGAGATACTATATGTATTGTACCGAGTAGATACTGGCATCATATTACTGTAAGGGGGAAGATTGTTATTTTGAAAGGTTAGTTAAATTTCTTATTCGTCGTCTCCATCAAGCAAAAGATGTCGATATCCGCCATGAAGGATGCCTCATTCCTGAATTTCTCAATCCCCTACCCAATGATTTTGCTTTTGCTTTTGCCTGTACTACTGCATATTGCAAACTCTACTTTTAAAAAGCGATATATACTTTTCTTGCGTATGATTTGTAGATCATACGTGGGACTTGTAGGATGACCATGGATAAGCATAAAAAAGGTACAAAGTAGGTTTGCATTTGCAGTGGCAGTGTTTTAAGAGAGAGAACATGCAGTGTGCAGTGTGCACTGTGCAGGTATCGT
>JWJB01010111.1:0-27978 GCA_000812895.1 Rutstroemia sydowiana | reverse complement strand
CTCCCCCACTCCCCCGCCTTCCCCAATTACAATGACTATCGCGTATGCTTGCTCTGCTTCCGAGTCGCCGTAGATTGCTTCTTTGGGAATTTAAGTTTTGGGTGGCGCGATCCCTCGACCCTCAACACCACTTCCCTAATCACCCACATAATTTGCAGGCGAGTGTGCATTCATCCATTCGTATACCTCATCCTGCAAAACTCCCAGTCAGCTTTTCCTCACCGCCGGTTTTAGAAATAAAAGACTTGTGGTGAATATCATGCTTACCTTACTCTTACAAACATGTTCAGTACCCATTCCATCAATATGATATTTCTTGCCGTTCGTTGCGGGGTACTTGGCTGCTACCTCAACAGTCATATCTGCTTGGCACAGGATAAGCTGTCGGATGTAATCCATGCAATGTTGCAGGTGCCAAAGGTTGCGCTGCGCATCCGGTTTTAAAGTATCCTCATCGCCGTACTGATGAGCCAGCTCGGAAGTGCCTCGTACTAGCGACCAAAATTCCTCTCGTATCATGATCTTTAAGTGCTGGCGTTAGTGTGGCGAAAAACTCAACGTGATACTATAATCGACTGGCATGAAGGGAGCGCCAACAATAATAGCTGCACAGATGAACGGGGTTTAGATGCTGAGAGAAAGAACTTACTAGACAAATTCAATGGTATTCGTGTGTCCATGTCACGCCGTAAGCTTTTCTTTCCGTGCCATTTTGATCGCTTGGCATACCAGGGTCTAGTTGATATACTTCTGGGTCGTTGATATATATGAACAATGCTTTTGGCAAGGAAGCGCGCCACACGTTGGCTACTATCTCCTCTTCCGGGGGCACTGTGAACTCTGGCTTGGGTAGCACTGGTTGTCGAGTTGTGGAGACTATGGAGAGATCAATTCATGTGTCATCTGTGTGGACCGAAGGATCTGATCAGCAGTGCGGATGAGCTTACATTCGGGTACAGGTGTCTTAGGTATTGAAAGGGTCGATGATAGTGGGAGCGGTGACGAGGATAGATGTCCATAAGAAGAGATTTGCTCTATCCTGTCGCGATACTGGAAGGCGAAAAGGGCTCCCAGCCCGAAAGATGTGCCTACGAGAAGAAGTATGAGTGCCAAGATAAAGAGTTGATATTTTGTTTGATATTTTGTTTGATGTAGTTGCTGTTTCGCCAGAGCTTTGAAATTGCGCTTCTCTCTTGTATGTACAACAGTTGCTTGCTCGTCATTTTCCGAGATTATACTGGAATAGGTCCAATCAAGTAATGTCCAGCGCTTAAAGAGTGATGTTTTGATGTGCCGCACAACTAAGCTGAAGCTCATAATGAAGATGATTGGCCTTGATGCATAGAAAAGGAAAAATGTTTGAGAATATTTTGAGTACTCAAGGAAGTCGGATTTGATGGATTAATCAGTAGACCTCTTTTAACTAGAGGTTCGGCAATTATGTGTTGCTTCATGCCAAGATTTCGCCTCCTCATTTGTTATATTACTCGCATCTGCCGGATTGATAACGTTGATACAGTAAAATAATTGCCCCATTGTAATATCCTCTGACACATGCCAAATTAGGCACTCCAAGTCTCCTAGCAGTCAAACTGCACATAACAAACACCCCGACCGCTCCTTCAGGTCCAAAAGGAGTCAGGGCCTAACACGTACCCTGCAGAGAAGGTACTAGTTTAGTTCTGTACCAACCACGTCGGCAAATTTCGCATGCTGAGGTTAACTACTTCGTAGATCCCACTAACGTCGTGTTTGGGCAATGCCACCTTTTCATCTTGCATAAGCGCTACAACACGCCCCGCCAGCTGTCTTTCTTTACCTATGTTGCAGAAATCTTACTGTACTTGCAATTTTGCTAGACATAACCATCAACTACCCTCTTTTCTCACGGGGTAGCCTACATTATAGGAAATGTACGAATAGAGTGGATGATTAGTTCTACCATAAATTGGTAATTGATTACCAACCATCCACTTCACGAAACCTCAACCCACACCTGTCCATGCCTTGAGAGATGTAGTGAACGTGCACAGTCTAATATGGATCTCTATCCACCAATTAGCTATCGATGAACAAAAGATGTCTAAAAAATGGAAAAGGCTTAAATGCAGACAATGCCCACCCAATATAAAAGTAGTAGTCAATCTTCAATCGTCACTCAATAAATCAAGATTATAAAACTTATTGTTCATCTCTAACTCGATAAATGAAACTTCAAGGTCTTTTTTACCCATTCAATATTCACATTCTACTCAGAGAATAAAAGTCTCAGAGAATAAAAGTCTTAAACATCGTAGTCTGTATTTAAGTCTTTTCCAAAAGAAATAGCTGCAGAAAAGTGATAAGTCCTCAAATAAGTAACTAAACCCCAATGCCTACTGAGAAGCTGGAAGGAGCGTGGAGGAAGGCCTCTAGAAACAAGCCCGGGTCAGATATCACTGATCACATTAAAGGATCCCACCTGATAAAATATACAGTATATCAAGAGGAAGTTCTGCAAACAAATCGAACGCTTGATTAAAATGCCTACGGGTATGCATGTACTACGATTTAATACAAAAGTGGTATGTATAAAACATCTCCTTTCTCTCCTTTCCCACTGGCTTCCTCAATCCATCTAACGGATCTCAGACCCCGTCCATCACTTTCGACTTCTGCCCACTCCATTTTTGCAAACCTTGCTGAGCGACTTTGCTCGGGTAAGATGAAACAAAGTACGAGTAAAGTGAAACCATCCGACAAGATGCACGCTTAATAATAACAGGAAGGTAGTAAAAAGAAAGACGCCACCGCACGCCAAACCAGTCATTCATTCCTACCTCCATCCCACAAAACGCCATTTGATGCATGTTCGCTTCCTTATTCCTATCCCTTACCTTCCATACGCATATACACATCCGTTACTCCATTCATCATTCCCTATCTTCATCTTCAACTGTAGCTACCTTCGCTTTCCCCTTTTCTCTTCTCCTCAATTCCGAATCCTCTGAACTACTATCCCGGTCTCTCTGTGCATTTCTCGATGACGATTCACCAAAACTTCCACCATCACCAATTGCGTTGTTCTCCTCTGTAGCCACTTGCTGGTCCGCAGGCTCATTCTGGACTGCTGTGCCTACCCCGCCAAACATTTGATCTGCTCCCCAGTTCGGTAACCCCTCAATTAATCCATCGACTCCATCATCTGCTTCTTCATTCTCACCCATTCTAGGTGAGTTCGAGAGTGTTGCTTCCGTCTCGGTCGGCACGTTCGCTGGCGTACCCGCTGACATCGATGCAGTCTGCTCAGTCAAAGTTTCAGGCGGGGTATGAATATGATTTGTATCATCACTTGAATCCTCCGCCGCAACTTCTGCATTGTTCGAAGAGATTGCCAACCCAATCGATGTAGCATCGGGAGTGACCGCGGACGACGGATTGACTGCCGTTGCCAATGTTGCGGCTGCCTCTTCTGATCCTGCGGTAGTATGTGTTGAATTTGAGGGACCGGCTTGTGACTGTGGCTGTACCGAACCATCCATCCTCTGCAAGGGGAGTAGCGACCAGCCTTCGGGAATAGTGACGCCGGGGGGCAATTCCGCGCTACCGGATGGTATAGCCGATGCATTAGATCTGGCACCATGTCTCTGCATGTGTGGTGTGTTTGGCGTCCTTGATAAGGTGGGCGATGTGAATGGACGCATCCGTGGAGTATCTAGAGGCGGTTGGGGCATAGTGAAGTTTGCAGATATGGGATCTGCATGATTCCTTTGCAAAGCTCTTAATCGTATTAATTCCACTTGTAGCAAATTCGTAATATTCAGTTCTTGTTGTGTTAATTGAAGGGCGCGGATTTCTTGCATGATTTGTTGCTCCAGTTCTCGAAGTTGATTCGAAAATTGATTTGGCGGTGGAAATGCGGATACGCCATTTATAGAAGCAGGTTCTCCATTTTGAGGCTGGGGCTGGGCCTGTCGAGGAAATCCTAATCCCATGCCATAACCGCCTGGATTTGCGGCTCCGGGGTTCCCTTGGCCAGCTGCAGGATCTTGAAGCCCCGGGAAATCATTCAGATTCGCTTGACCAAAACCTAATCTCAAAGGTCCAAGGTTGAGCATACGCATCCTACGGCCACGATTTGCTCCTTGTGCAGCGTCGGGGCCTCCGTTTCCTCCGGGTTGTTGATGAGGCCATTGAGGTCGTTGGTTATTGTTCTGACCATTTGCATTTTGAGGAGCATTTGCATCCGGAGGATTGTCCACCACTGGTCTGCGACATGTCGGGCATACTTGCTGTCTTTCTAACCAACTCTTCAAGCATCCCAAATGAAGGATATGACCACAAGGTAGTTTCTTTGGGCGGTTGCGTTCGTTAACAGATCCTGGTCTAGGTGGTGCTCCAGCAGGTACTGGAGGGTTTGTGACAGACCATGGTCGCATTTCCTCGCGACAAATAATACATGTATCTTCCCTCTGTATGTCTTCGACGGTAGCATCCTCATATCTCTTGTTCATATCGTGAGTAGCTCTGCGGTAGCGAATAAAGGCCGCTGTTCGCTTGACGAAAGACCTTGCTGTGACGAAAAGATCCCGCATGATGTGGATAGGCAAACCGTAAAATGTGAGGAGGATGAAAAAGAACGAGGTGTAGATAATCAACTTCATCAAATCTGCAATATTTTAGTAACTTTAATTGGGCAGAATGTGGTATAGACATACCCGTAATCAAATCTAGGGTCAAGACCCATTGGCCCTTAGCTTCCCATCCCGGTACTTCAATGTCCATTTCTTCAACGTCATCCTCCGAAGGCAAAGGATCAGTCGGTACTACCACAGCTTCGCCACTCGCTGCACTCGCGGCAGCAGCTGCTTCCCTCTGTCTGATCATCTCTTCCCTCTGTTCTCGAACTTCCCTCCTCCTCTCTATCAATCTCTCCTTTGTCTGTCTTTTCACAACCCTTTGCTCTACTAAAGAAATCCCATACCTACACGCCGTACTCAAGCTACTGGTCGTCAAGACCGCAAACTCAAAGAGAAACATAACCATCATGTTTGGTCTCGCCTGTCTGACCACCGTCTCCACTGTATAGCTCATCAACCACAGATCATAAAGGACCGAAAGCGCCAAACTAATTGACAACCTAATATGAAAGAGTCTCGGGTTTGCCGGCGGCTGTTGTTCCATAACTTCCACACGACCATCTCCAATCCAACCCCACACCTTTCCGGTAAAAAGCGCAACGAACATGACGAGGAACCAAGCGCCGACTTCTTCGCGGAAAATGGTCATCGCCAGACAGGTTTCCGTTATAGCGAACCAGGCTTTTTCGTAGAGCTGTTCAACTTCGATGGGGCGCAGTGGCCCGTAACAAAGGCGTTGGAGGCCGTACATGAAGCTTGAGAAGACGAATAGGATCAGGTTGATGATGATCTATTGCAAGCTTCAAGTTAATACCGTTCATCTGTCTGCGGAATATGAAATTGAAATAAGCTTACCATAAGACATAGATTACTCTGCGCAAGGTAAACACATGCTGAATAGAAGTTTGCGCGTTGATTGAAAGCAGATACTATTACTCCACCAGCCGCAGCTGTGGAGATAGCTGCATACCAAGCAAGTCTCGAACCCATTCTGAATGTGCAAACTTGTAAGCCTGCAGGTGTGGAAGACGACTGTACTAGAATGCGGAATTCGAAGCCGGACTAAGCACCGGTAGAAAGGTGGGAGAGCTCAATAGCTAATCAAGGAACCGGCAAGAATGGAAATGCGCGGCTTAAAAGTATCCAATTTTGCAGGTACAATACAAATGATCTAATAAGTACCCATAGCTGTATTTCATCTACAAAATTGAGGAGATGTCAAGCGATAAAGAGAGTTTTGGTGGTTTATGCTATTTTGATTGGATTTACACATATGGTAGATAATAATGAGATGATGATGGAACTGGACAGGACACGTTTGCACGAGCCACAGTTTACGCCACATTTAGATCATTTATTTTTCATCTTATTGGCGGAACAGAATGAATTATTTTCCGATGGATAATTCACTTGAACTTGTGAACGTACAGATAAATTGATTGAAGATATACTTATTTCTGGAATTCAATGCTAATTTTTACTATATCAGGCAGAGTGGCTTTGAAATTACTATAGCAAGTTGACCTATTTTGCATTTGTATAGCACGCCTAACTCTAAGCTTCGGCTTCGGTATCTACAGCGCTTTCACCCCGCCTTTTTGAGAGACTTCTACCTACTCCATATATCCTCCATCAAATATCCACCAACGTCAAAAGCACGAGAGATCTAGCTACTTAAGTAGTAACAAATCACCTTACATTTTACATTACGCACCCAAGAAACTCACTCTACCCCACAAATCCCAAAATAATCCGAGTTATGATATCACTACTGTAAGCCTGACACTGACACTAACACCATGTCGTAAGAAAACCATCAGAAATCCAACGTTTCATTCCGACTTCGCCACGACACACCATACAGCAGTACTGGTAAGGAATCCGAATTCCGCAGCATCACACCCCGTCCCAATCTCACCGTCTAATCGGTTCGCCCTTGCAGTACACAGCATGAACATGAGCATCAGCATGAGCATTGCAAGGTCCAGGTTAAGACCTGCCGATCAGTAAGCTCGTCTCCGGTCCGATTATCTTACTCACTTGTACTGTATATCGTAAGAATTTTGCTACTCCTGCGGAGATATGCAAATGCAAGAGCATTCATTGCATCACATAATATTGAAATCATACGAGAGGATCACAGCAAAGCACAGCACAGCAAATAATACTAGGCGAACGAAATGGTATGATGTTGAGTAGAGACCAATGCTCTTATTGATTTGTCTTTTAACAATTACTTTACTACCTCCACCGATTCTCTTTCATGCAATCAGTGCCTCCCACACTTGCCACAGCCAAACAATCTGCCCCCTTATGCAAAAATGGACCAGCCACAACAAAACTTTCACACCCCCACACCAAAGTAATTGAAAAAGAAAATCAGAAAAAAAATCTGTAAAAACGCTCAAGCTCCTGTAACAAGCACCTTTATGCTATCCCATCCATTTAATGCATGCCATAACAATGATGATGTTGATGTGAACACCCCTAGAACCCGCAGCTTTTAACCCCCAGCTGCTTTAGAATGAAGTAAAAAAAAAATGGTATCGTCCTTTCCGTAAGTATAGTATATCCCAAGTATCCCCAGCGCCAATAGTAATGCATAAGCATAAAAAAAATGCAATCAAACAAATACATAACTCATTCCTACATTGCAGTGGGTTGGTTTGATCAAGCCTCCCGCTTGACCTCCATAAGTTTCTCCAAATCCATGCCCGTTAGATCATCTGCAATCCAAGGGCCCTTTTCCTCCTCAGTGGCGTTATGAAAAGCCTCTGCTCGTCTCATGGTCTGAACATCCAAATCTGTAATGTAGGCCTTCTCGTCGGCAAGCTTGATGCGTACTTCGTAATCGGTGTCGAGCATCATGTCGTCCTTCCAGAGACGACGGGGTCCATCGAAGACGGTCAGAACTCGCTTCTTCATCTTCATTTGAGATGGTGGGCAACCCCACGACGAAGGAAAATCCTTGCGCTTCTTGCGACCCTTGGTATGAAGAGTAACACCACCTTTAGAGTGAGTCATGCCGCGTGACTTTTGGACACCGTTGGCTGGATTACGGTTTTGCTGGCGCTTGCGGGATGTGCGGGCGCGGGTGGTGTAATCATCATCATTCTCATCGTCGTTCTCTTCCTCATCCTCCTCCGATGTTGCTGAGTATACGTTGGTAGTGACAGGTAGCTGGTTGTTGCGAAGAGTCTCATGCACATCTTGATCTCGTTCGACTTCTGCCAGTCGACGGGCATTAATGGCTTCGGATGGTTCTTCTTGCTGTACAATGCGGAGCACACAATCATCAAGATGCTCGTAAAAGTCCTGAGCATTGCTGAATGTAGCTGAACAAGTGGAACACTTTCCGGTAGCATCCGGTGCATATCCTGAGAGTTTCTTTCCACTGTTGATGTTGGCAGATGTCTTCTTTCGGCTGTTTGGTGGTGTTTGTTCCACGGCATGAACAGAAGTAAGATGGCGTTTGAATACGTCGGCGCGATTGAAAGACTTTTCCGCCGCAGATCCGGAGCCTGGGCAGAAACCACATACCATTGTCCCTTTGTAATGGGTCAATGTGTGGCGATTTTTGTCGTACTTTCGTGCAAATCCCTTGACATGATAGTCACATGTCTGTATGGGGCACTTCTCCGGACGCTCATTTTGATGTGTCAACATATGTGCCTTAAGATCTTTAAAGACCTTTCCGCACTCTGGCCACGTGCAACGTCCTTTCTCTTTTGACTCTTCGCTACTGGCGTTTCCGTCCTGACTACCACATGAACGATGAGATCCGGTCACAGATGGCCGCCTGATCATTGGTGGTGGGTAAGGGTAATATTGAGAACCCAAATAAGGAGATGCGCCTCCAGCTTCGGCAGGTCCGGGGCTTCTTGAAGAGAGTTGGGATGGTGATGGAGATGTGGGGTACATTGGTGCTTGGTATGGTGATAGCTCAACTTGTCCGGTGGCTGATGCTGAACGAGCAGAGAAAGGAGCATGAAGAATGGATGGGTCTAAACATCACAAGTTAGCATGGGTATTCATTTGAAACGTTCGGCAAAGCTAGCCCGTGCAGGAAACAGAGGAAAACACACAAGAAGATTCAAGAGGCGCAACAAAATTGCCACTAGATTGAGAAAAGAAAGGGGATTGTTGATATGTAGAATAAAATGATGTCGACTCAGAAGTAACTGAATGTGGCGTCGAAGAAACAGGAGAGGACATTAACCCCTGACTTCGAGTAGTACTAGTCGGAGATACGAAATATGGCGTATGAACATATGAAGACCGACGAGAACAAGGAGAAACTGAAAGAGCAGGGACACGAGAAGAAACAAAGTTTTCTTCTCTGGATGCCCTTGAGTAGGCACTGACAGGTGTGACAGGTGAAGTAATTGATGTCGCCAATTCCAAAGGAGATTGAAGAGCAGTGACAGAAGAAAACTTGTTTTGACGAGCTGCAGATCTAGAGACATTTTCAAACTCACCAACAAAGCCAGGCTTGGCTGAATTGAAATCTACAGTAAAGTCATCCATACCTGGAGCAAAGTTGTAATCTGTTCCTTGACCAAAGCTATCGTAATTTACGATACTTGGATTTATACCGAGACCAGAACCCCACTCTGGAATTGATAACATATGTCCGTGATTCGAGTTTGGAGAGCCAATTGTGGATGATGTCGCAGAGGGCCCACTTGCTGTGGAGTAATTTGAAGGCGCAGCACCTCTAAGCTCTGGTGACTCGAGAAAATTTGGAGGGGCTTCGGTATACATTGCTGAGCCATCAAATCCAGTGCTGGTTGGATATAGATCTTGTGTTCTTGGATATGTGAATGAAAGATCGTCCATGTGAAAGTTTTGCATTCCGTTATATGGGAATTGCGGTGAATACATTGTATTATCCGGGAAAAGAGGAAAGTCGTGTTCGTTGTTGTTTCCAATGTGTCGCGATAACATATGGAGCGAATGATCGGAGACTGCGGAAGCCATTTTGTGTTGTGATTGCTGAAAAGTAAGACGGTGATAGCTGGCTATATTGGCGTGGGTGGAAGCCACTTATCGCCGACTAAAAGCCGTATCAGTAAATTGCTTCACGGACCATTTGCATATTGCTACATGAAGGAGAGTCCTACCTTTGAGTACTTCGAAGCTCCAAAATGAAAGAATGTAGTCGAATAAAGCTCCCCTTGATAGTGTGTGTGTATGGTTGTGTGTGTGTGAATTGAAAGGGTCCTGGAAGGCTGTGTAGTATATATGCTTTTTGATAGTTTTCTTCAACGATGAAGCTTGCTATCAAAAGAGTGTACGGGCTGCTGTAGTATTTTAAGATATATAGAGATATGATCTGAAACAGGAAGCCGATGAAGGAAGCCGATGTAAGAAGATGGCAAGGCGCGGAGAATATATATATATATCAAGTGAGGTGAGAGACAACTACCAAGTAAATATAACACCCAGGGATGTGAGGAATTAAAGTCTTAGCGTTAGGTAGAGGTATGTAAGATTAGGTGTGGTATGATGCAGTAAGTCGGGGATGTTGATCGATGCCTTGTAAGTTTGTATTGTTTATTATCAAGCGGGAAATATAAGTAGAGTGAGGAAGCGGGAACATGAGTTTGTATATAGATTGTAAGGTTGTAAATTGTAAATAATAAATATGTAAATCAAGGTACAAGTATAAAAGTATGAAGCAGATGCTGATCAATATAAGAGGAGAGGTGTGATGTAGTATGATCTGAAGGATGATGATGGTCCCTTTTTCAAGAACCTTTGGGGTCGGGATGGAAGAGGGGTGTTTACTTCAATCTAGTAAAAAAAAAAATATTATATCAAGGATTAAAAAAATATTATTATTTATTATAGAAATAAGAATAGATTACTAACTAAACCATTTTAAGTAATAAAACAAAGGATTGCATAATGAATATCTCAATCAATATCCACTTTCAATTGAAAAGATTGGATAATAAGGGAAAATGTTTATAATTTATGTGAGAAAAGTAAAAAAGAAATATGTTATAAGCTAATGAAAACTAAAAGATAAAAGGAAGGAAAATAATAATGAAAAATAGAAAAAAGAAAAAAGACATCCATGAAAACGATCTCGAAAAGGAAAGTTGGCGAGAAGCCTTACCTTAGCTTAATATCTTTTGCTAAGGTACAAGTAACCTAGTAAGTAGACCTTTAAAGTTGACCGACCCAGAAAAAGATTTTATGTTTGCATGGGTGCTAAGCCCACTCAATTATTATGAACATGGATCTAGATCATAGTTAAGCTAAACTTAATTAGTAATAGTGAATATTTATAAACAACTAATCCTTGTTGAGCAATACAACCCCCTCGAAGTCTCAAACTTTGATATTCAATACCCCAGAAATAGTATTGCCCTATTGAAAGAGGTAAAGTAAGAAAATAAGTGAATTATGCTAGAGAAAAGATTTAATTCAGATGATTGGTTAATTTTCTCAATGGTTTGGTTTTTATTGGAGTTGAGAGAGAACAACACAGAGGAAAGTGGTAAAGTGGTCTCTCAAATTAACTATCAAATATCTACAACCTCCAACTTGAAGTTCGCATCTTCTTGCCTTCTAAACTTCTTGACACCTTAATCCTTCAATTGATCCTGTATTGTGTACATTCAAAAAGAAACTGGAGTATTCTGATTGATATACTGTACGTTAGAAGAAAAAAACAAATATATCAAATAGGCATAAACTTAGTAGGATTACTACAGTAAAATGCAGTGCGCATAGGATACCGATATTTCTGAACCACCATAAGAACAGGCACCAAAAAACACAGCCTTACCCGAATGCATCTGGCAAATGTATGGCTTAGACTGGGGTTCTTAGTAGAACTCTTAGTCTTTTACTGATTTTAGGTATTATGTAGCGTATCAGTGTATCACTAAGCTACAAGGACAAGGGCAGCATGCATATTTAGTTCATTAAACGCATCGCCATCTCCGTCAAGTCGGTCTACTCTACTTGACAAGTGCCTAGGTACATATTTGTACTTAGTATGAAGTATGAACTATGAAGTTGTATGAAATAGAAGAGGTGGATGGGGTTGAGAGGGTAGTACCGATATTCAACACTAGCAATATACTACTATTACTTTAAAATTCAATCAAAGAAAAACCCCGAACATCTTCAATAAGGTTATATTACGAATGAACTTAGTTCTCTATCAAATTTTTCGTAGCTTCTACCAACCAAATCTCTTCAAGCACACAACCCTAGATCAAACAAAACGTGGCCCACCACTCCACTCCTTCCCGAGACTAAGATTGCATCTTTCAATACAAAGTACCGGGCTTTGCACCCTATGGAAGTGAATGAATCTGATATGATGCGTTCCAGGATCAGCAGTAATTCTTCGTGCCTCATGTAGATCTCCTCCCATGCATCACCCACCCCCCAGTATACTGTAGTCACTATGTGCCCATGCAACCCTAGAAGTACAGAAGTCCCTCACTGTATCAGTGGGGAACGACCCAAAGTAGAAATTTGGCATTCATTCTCCCCTGTTGACTCGCTTGAATTCTCTACTCTCGTACAAAAGCAGTGGATACATTACAAGATAACCAGTATCATCCCTCCACCATTGACCCCATCTGTGGCTAGACCACCACCACATATCCCCAATCCGTTCATCTCGAGTTACATCAATATCTTAAGTTTCCCAGGCAGCAATAAAATAAAATGGTCTGTCCGTCCATGCATCTCTAGTATCCAAATCGTCTGGGTATGATCGACAGGATGAAATGTTTTTGACGGGAACACAAGATCTTTAAGATTGAAATGAAATTGAACTATTTGAATTGTAATTGCAAGTGTGCAGGCAGTATAGTACAAACTTTTCAACGACAACGATACATAGTACATATATGGTACATACATAGAAAAGGATTACAAACTATTAGTAATAGTAATCATAGAAGCATAGCTACATAGTACAAATACTGTATTTAATTACCTAGTTAGTAAATTTATTATATTAGTATGTTATTAACAGATAAGATAAATTAAAATATTACTGTATCCTATATTTCCCGAATCCTCCCTCCCTACAACGAGGCGAGGGCATCCAAGTAAACTTAGTAAATAAAAGTAAATCAATCAATCAATCATCCGATCTACTAACAAACGAACCCCATTAAAACTACTAACCACTCTAACCATTTTCTCTGTGGCTAGGTATCTCAGGGGTACACGAAAAATTATATAGCGTGATTCGCCAATGTACGAAGGATTTCTCTAGAGTTCCTCGGTAAAAAAATTTATTCGTGGCTTGTACACAAAGCCAAGCCAAGTGTACTCGGCCACGGCCACATCAATTCTCCACTATTTTGGCATACATCAACTTTTCCCTTGTATCCCTGGTAGCACAGCCTCTTAGAGAAATAAAATAATAGTAGAGAGAAGGAAAAAAAAAAGCATCATTTGAGAAGCACAGCCATCTTTACAAATCGTCATCCTTACATAGAATAGAGTACATACAACTTAACTTACCTAGGTACGGAGTTCCCTATTTACTTGTTAACATTATAGAATAATATAAGTATTTATATATATGTTTGAAGTTATGTAGTAAGTTATACATAGATTGAATGCTGCATGAAATACAGTACAGTAGAATCAATAAAATAAACAACTTAACCCTTACCAATTAACACTGCAATATGACGAAGATTCCAGAAATTCCTTATAATCCTTCACCTAATAATTTTTTCTTATCTTCAATACAAAAATTCCCGAATAGCATCATGACAAATGCCATGCTATGCCATATTATAATTGATCATCATCCCTGCTTAACACATCTGATCAAATTCCCAAGTATCTGGACCATGGCGGCCGGGAACAGAAGCCTCTTTCCCCCATTTCCATGTGTTTGTGAGGCAGATTTGATGAAGAATTTGTACCCAAGTACATTTATTTACATTTGCTCGACCAAAAGAATAACCTTCTTTTATGATTCTATCATTCTAGAACTATGCAACCTACCAAAGTACAGCCTGTATAGGAACATATAGGAACAATAATGTTTGTGAAGGAGCAAATCCTTTATTGCGCCTACTGATATAACCTCAAATATGTTGATTTCAAATAATAATATTATTATTTTATTCTTTTTCTTTGGTTTCGTAAAAATATCGCCCCCTGTGAGGAATGCAGTCACTACATAATTAATATATGTATCTCCACAATCGCTCGGTCGAAAAGTCACTGACCGAAGGATTTGTTCCAACGACAAAGTCAAGCACTCATCTGACCTGTCGGCATGGTATGTGGATATTGGTTGTAGCCTTTTCATCCAAAATCAATAACAATGCCGTCTCTTGTGCTATGCCTTGAATTTCCAAGGGATTTATGATATTCACTATCGCAGGATCAATTCCTACAGTATAATCCTTCTAGAAGCCATCATTTGCCCCTCCTCTCCCCTCTCTTTTTACAGAATTTACAGTCCCCGTGTGTCTTGCTTATGGACCCCAAGTTTCACATCATTCTTCTGTTCCCTAAAATGGTAAAGAGACCAATTATAAATGGAAATAAAATACATAAATTCTGCACCTCATCGGAGTATCAGCCCTACAAACCCCTTAACCCTCCATCACATCTCTTTCTCTTTCTTTCTGGTCCAATTAATTCGGCATAAGCATCATCCCCTCCCTCTTGGCGCCCGACAGAAACCCCTCTAGATCTTTGAATTGGTCCGCGTATAGAAATCTCAAACGCGTCCTTGTATGCATTTTTTATCTATAGAAAAAATCACATAACCGTTGAAATTGCTATTATCGGATCGTGTTGCGAAACATTCGCGCTGCTCTAACGTAAACGGTGCTGTAATACCTTTTTTATTGATCGGAAGAAAAGTTGTGGAATTGAAGCAAGGGAATGGAATGAATAGCTTCGATTTTTGACAATGGCTTGAAGTAACCTTATGCTCTGAAGAAAAAAAGGAAGCAAAATCAATGCATCCGCAACACCACACGATACGATCTCACTCACCACCGGCTCCACGTCGTCCGGCATTTGGGAATGCATCGCCCGATCGTGGCATGCTGATGCTGTATGTCGATTATTCACATCACGGGTAAGATCGAAGCACCCAGGAAAATGATACTTTACAAGCATAAAAACCAACCAACCAACCAACTCAAAATTCGCCGTGCTCACAACACAGCCCATGCTCTGATTTTCTACCTAGGTACTTCTAAGGAAATTCCGTCATTTCCCTTGCTTAAGGACAATACATATACGCACGCGAATCTCAATCAAACAAATTCCACATAAATGATTCTATAGGGCTGAGCGATCTCCCTAATTGATCGCCACGCATACTCTTAATTACCTTGCCTACCTTTCCCGTACCGCCCATCAAAACCTAAATCCAATACAAACCAATCCAATTTCATTCCAATGTTAAAGAATCTGTATCTCTCTCGGTCATCACCGCGCTTGGCATCCATCACACCGAGCATCTATCTCCACCGCCATTTCGCATTATCGTAGCCTGTCCAATTATATATTGATCGAACCGACACACAGCATTGCAAGCGATAATGACTGCAGAAATCTATCCTCCGATGTAATATGCGATGCGATGCCATGATATGATGTAGTATGGTATGCTAAGTGATGATATGTGATGATATGGGTGACCGAGTAGAAGAATATGGACTGAAGAATCGAATTCCAGAAGCAATCAACGGTCGCGCAGTATACAAGTATGTAGTTCTATTGGCAATGCCCGTCTTTTCAGAACGGCGACTACTGTAATGCAACTCACACCTACCAAGAACACAAAAAGTAAAATTGCAACCACAACGCAACGTTTCAATCCCCACTTCACCCCACCACCATTAACCATTCAACCACTTACAATTCGCATTAGCATTTTACCACCTCACCATACACAGGCCTATAATCACCGTAACATGTACATACATACAGCACCCATGGGCCATGGCATCCCTAAAAAAAATCGCAAAAAGTCACATCACCAAGCATATTCAAGCAAAGCATCTCAGCTTCCATAGACATCAATGGCGTCGCCCACTTTGTCGCTGCCTACCTTAGTTCACCCATACCTTTCCATTCATTTCATTTCCTTTCACCACAAACAAGCACATGAATCCCTCACAACGAAAATCAATCAATCAATACATCCATCAAACATTCGATTTTCACTTTTTATTGTGGTTATCATTTATTGAATTATTTATTTTCTTCCCTTCCCAATCCTTCCCCTCTTCTATCGATTGGAACGGCTTTTCCGCGACGAAGGTGAGCGAGTGGTGTATCCTAGCTTTGTTTATGGGATCATGCAAATAGATGAATTATTGATTTGATATTGCCAACAAACCAACCCAATCCAATCCAATCCAATTGAAAGCCGAAACCCCTCATGAGGATATTTTTCTTCTTTTTTAGGAAAGAATTCTGACTGAATAGGTATACTATACTATATTCTATGCTAAGTTCGTATGTATGCGATAATCAATATCGCATACAAATAATCATGCTTTCTGAAACATACACTACTATGCGTAGTTCACACTCGCACCCGCTTCCCCCCTCCCTCTCCCACAACAAACACAGGTAAATCAAGCTTCACCCCTCTCCCAAACCAAAATCGGGCAAACCAAGCTTTGTTTAAAGAGCTTCTTTACCATGGCGTGAAGCGCACGGAACATAGCTCTATATTGGTTCTGGTGGATCTCTATCGACGGACCGACACCACAGCCGCGGGGAAAAAGAAAATAGTGTGTAAAAAAAATATGGTTCCATCAAGCCACACTTGATTCGTTAGGTTCCGGATGAGATGATTTAGCTTCTCGATTCTATTCAAGCTTGATCCTGCTTTTACTTTTCTTCTACGCTAATAATAGACTTCTGTTTTGATTCCTCGTTTTTTTTAAGCTTTTATGTCTAGTTCTACATAAACTTTCCTTCTCGTCTTAGTTTAAGCACTCTCCCTCTGGAAAGTGTGTTTGCTATAGCAAGATCATCATATGCTGTTTTTATTTTTATATCACTGTATGCTAAACTCATTGCTTCATTATTCGAATACAATCTTGTGTAAGACATACATTGTAAGTTATTTGTCCAAACTTTATTCCCCGAACTAGTTCTTCGTTATCCAGAGTCTAGAAGGTCTAGAGTGTAGCTGTCAAAATGTCTGGCGAAAGTTACTTTTAGTGTATTGCGGATATGTGCACACTGCACAGACAAAAACAGACCGGTAATTTGCATTCCCGAACGGCCTCTCGAATCTCGACCAATTGTATTTGGGAGTGGAAAATATTGACAGAGGTAATTGGTTGGCTCGTGGTTCTGGTCGTCATTTGGCATCGAGCATGGGTAGTAAACTAGTAGTTTTACTGCATCTATGGTTTAGGTGCTATGCTAAATTGCGCTTCTTTTAGGCACTTGGACCCCAATATCAATACCAATAGGGTAACTTACGACAGGTGAAGATATATACGATGTATAAAATTTACGTCCTACATCAATTGTTCGGTTCGCTTGTCTTGCTCATCCTGTAGAAGTTTCTAACTCGATTTGAAACCTTCAATTGATTGTTGATCAATTAATCTATATGCAACATCCAAATATCCTCACCTTTCCATATCTTGGCCCAAACTTCGGCCTTCGCGCGTTTACCATCGACTTGCGTCTGGACTCTTAATCTAGGAACCATAATCGTATCCACCTTGTAGCAAATGCCAATTTATCAGTAATAAAAGTCTTACCTACCCCTCGCAATGCTCGCGCACTTTGCCCAATAATGGACATTCATAAACCCATACTTATTATCATATAGTACATTTACGGTAGTCCTGCGGCGCAGCGCTCTTCAAAACCCTAATCTGTCCATCTAGAAGTTGGCGCCTATGCTTTTCTTCACCCTGTCCTTGCCCATGTCAGTTGTCCATCAAATGAAGATCTCCAGGCTCCAGTAACCCACCAACCAGCCCCCGGTAGCAAACCCAGGGAAAAATACCCTAGCAGTAGTAGCACCCAATACAGTACCGAAGAAATCCAGTTTAAAACATCTCGTTTCTAAAAATACATGCATTGCTGGCCTTTTCCCACTTGATGTGCGGCTCTGCCCCCATTCTACGGACGAATAAGCTTTCTAATCTGCACACATATCCCGGGCTTTTCGTACGAGTCTCCAATCGTTATCCTAGAATTGTTGCCTCCCTGCTGAACCATTAATATGTACTGGGATATATCCCTTCACATCCTTAGCGATGTTCATGTGCCATATCCATGAGGTAGCCCTGCTTTCGTAGACTAGTACCCTAGCCTGTACCTAGATCTGAGAGTTGTCAAAGCGGGAAGCAATATAGGAGTTAATTAATCCCAAGCTTCGGAGACGGTTTTAACTTTTTTAACTCTTAGCACGAAAGTTTGAATGAACATCCGTTTTTCGTGACGTGCAACTTCCGAGCCCGAGGATTTGGTTATACGGAGTTTGGGTCCCTGGGGGAGATGGGGACACACAGTCGGTAGAGATTCATCCTTGGGTATATATTATGGACTATCATGCGATACTCCACTAATATACTGAAGAAAGATTAATAAACACCCCCGAGAGGATTTTATCTTGCTTACTTACTTGGGCGGATAAGTACCTAGGTATCTATCTAACAAGCATCTAATACTAATAACACTCTACCTAAGTGTACAAGCAGATGTTGTTATCCGTTTCGCATATAGAAGTTTTGGAACTATACCAATCAATGGATGAGAGGGAATCTGTAAATCATTATTTCTTGGTAATATTATTGTCCTTAATAGTGTACATATCATAGCTACCGGTACCAAGGGAGATATAGAAGTAGGGAAGCTAGTACCGTATCCCAATTGGATAAGTTTCTTAGATATCATCATGTCTTTGGGAATCAAATCACAGTCACACAAAATCATCAAACCCACGTGCAAACATAAATATGAATTACCAAGAGATCACCATAAGCACGAGCACGAGGATCATCAATGATCACATCACCTCACTATTCTGGGGAACAAAATTCCTACTTTTCCATCACTGTAAGATTTCAAATTTCTGTTTATGTTTCTGTATGTACAACTCAGACATTCACACCTTGCACTCACACATGCACACTTGTATGTCCCGATGCAAGATTAAATATTTTTTAAAATCTGTTAGTGTTGTGATTCTTGACAGTGTACTGGTAAACCTCGCCTTGGATAGCGATTGGTCCATTTGCCAAGTCGCCGACTTAAATTTTATTTTGGAGATCAAAGTGGAGAACAGAATTCTAGAAATTTTCGCCTTGTACTCTGTACTCTCTCACCTTGCTCGCTCGCGTTATACGGATATACGGTTATACAGAGTCCATTGAGTGGATGGATACTCGTACAGCATACTTTAATATAAGTAGGAATTTGGTGGGGATAAGGTTAAAAACATCTTTGGAAGTTTGGGTACTATGCTGTCTTGGTAGGCGGACCCAGGGGCTATCTTCCAAATACTTCAATAGTACGGATGACTTAATGTTCAGTGCGCAGTGCGGAGTTGTACCGCGCAGTTCTTACCAAGCAGAAAAGCAAGTGTGGCACTCTATAGTAGTCTCTGGGACCAGTCAAGGTGGGTGGTCTCCACCGGCCATATGGAGTCATTAATCGCGGCGAAGCTCGTTTAGGAGGTAAATCAAACACCGACACCGATAATTATAGTAGATCGTAAACATTTTTCCTTCCCCTTTTCTTCACTTTTCCCCACCGCCCTTACTTTTCACCCCATACCCATCCCATTTCATGCTAATCCATAAATTAAAATAATCTCTATGCTCATCAGTCAATTAATCGCAATCACAACCCATCCATAATCCCCTAGTAGCCCTGTACACTCGCTACCATACAATGACATGTATCAACCAATTCAACTCCTGATCAAAGTCCTATTAAAACCCCCACGTATCTGAGATTTCGCAAACCTACCCCAAAGAAGATTACTTCCTTCCTTCATTCCCAATCCAGACACACACTCGTTTATTTCTCCCCAATTCGTCGACAGTCATCGAATACCACACTCTCATCCATTCTCACCAAATAAAATGAAATAACCCACCATACCACCCGACCAAAAACTAGCATCCGGACACACCATCCGCCCATCCATCCCCTTTTCTCATGAAAAAAACGTGGCAAACAGGGACATTCCTAAGAACCTTGTTTTAGCCACGACCAGCTCATTGGTCTATTTGCGAAAAGGCAGCAGTCAATTAGATTGATATTGCTACTGCACATGCTCTACTTGTCCCGGCATATTGAAAATCTGAGATGCGCCAGCGCCACCAATCCTCGTACCAGTAACTTGTGTGGTACTGTAGGAAATTCCCTTCTTCCATAGCACAAGAGCACTACCCATCCATCTCTCCCCCTTGCAAATGTGAGATGAACGAATGGGTCAACGGATAATAACCATGTCTTAAATCTATGTATTCTGCAAGCTATGTGTGTGTATAGTCAAGGTTAATAAAGATTACCGAATGGAAATGAACGATTGAATACAAGGTGGCTAGAACGAAATTTTGTGTATGCATGTGTTGAAGATTCAATACTTGGGTTTGGCTAACCTACTTTACCGTACGGTAATGTACATACGTCGGCTTTCCAATGCATATTGATTGCATGATGTGATTGTGCTGGCATGATGTTCTAACCACATTATCATCAGAATTATAATTAAAATCAATCAACGGCAGCAGCCGTTCTAGATTTGTTTGTATCCCAAAATCATCATCGATACTGTACTCTCGTAAGCCATTCATGCATGCATGCATGCATGCGTAAAGTGGCCATGTTATGGCTGTAAATAGGTACTTGTACCGGCATGTAACTGCATCTACAGAACATATTGATTACCGAGGTCCGTGATCCGTATACCGTTTCTGAAGAATACAACATTCATTCTACTACCGTATCTCTATTCGTAAATCTGCAAATCTATTCATAGCAACAATCTTCCCAAAACCTAATCTATTCCGCTCTGCTTTTGCACACATAAACCCAACTAACTAATAATTCCATCCCAACCCCCTCCATATGATCGCATCTCATCCTAAGAGTAAGCTCTATGGACCTCGGGCCATGGACCATGGCTCGTCCCGTCCATCCTTACTACTCCGTACCTTTTCCACCCACCCATCTCGATTCCTCATGCATCATCTGCCCCAATTCCCAAAAATATATACATACTAAAACTAGTTCCAACTAACCACTCCACTGCACAAACCTCAGAAAGCAAACCCTGAAATCACATCTAGGCTCCAGCATAAGGATTATAACATTCCTTCGACCCATCCATTTACCCCTCATCTGATCTCATCCCATCCTATACCCAAACAACCAACCAATCAATCCCCAAAGTTCTTTAAACCTCACCGCCGCACTCTTGGAGAAAACGAGAAAGCATTGAAAATACCCTGCCAAAACTCTCCCAATAATCCATTTTAACCATTCCGTGGCTTGCGCAATCTCCGTCTGATCTCGATCTACGTCGCATTGATTAATTTTATGCTTTTTGCCATGTGGTTTTTCTATTCTTAATTTTGGGGGGTTTCTCCTTCCTTTCCTGGAAAATTTGACTAGTAATTATTGCTCCATTGAATCTTATCGGATGTATTGAAATCAGTTCTATTGGATCAAATTCAAACGTCAAGCATTCCATGCAGGGTACCAAGAGAAAATGCAAGACAGTCCAGAGATAAAAATTAAAACATATTAAAAAGGTAGCAAATTAATATCCAAAACCATCAAGCAAGAAGGAAGGATTTCATGAAATAAAGTAAGACTTACAGAAAAGGTCAACGAACGGGAGGGGGGGATCTCATCATTCATGCGATACAATTGAACTAATTCTTGATGTTGCCCTGCTTGCCACCTAGATACCTAGAACATTTAATAAACCTCTCTATTTCATTTTGTTTTCTTTCTTCGCCCGTAAATATCAGATGAAAGGGTCAATTAATCATGTATCCATTCCCATCCGCCTAGCATAATACCTAGATACTTACGCAGATACGCCTACAAGTTTCCAACAGACAGCCTTTCTCTTTCCAACCCCGCTAGTTCCATCATGCATCATTCACATAATCCCTCATATCCAACCGCTCAATAGATTGCACTCACCAAGCCATTCATCTAATCAACTCACTCCCCTTCATTCATAACTTTACATCCCATCTCCATACTAAATCCATTCATCCATGCCTATATCAGATTGAAAAAGACTTAAACACAGACAGAAAACCATTCTATGAAATTCAATCTCAAGTGAATGATGAACATTGAATTAATAGAAAAGGATTTGCAAATTTGATTTGTTAAGTGAAAGATACAATAGGTTTTCTAAATCCCATTTGTTGAGTGAAAAATAAACAACAAGGTTATAAATCCCATCTGTTAAGTGAGAGATAAACAATAAGTTTTCCAAATTTCATTTATTAAGTGAGAGTTGAAGATTAGATATCAGATATTAAATGGTCTTTGTCTGCATTTACGCCCTTTCCATTAAATTCTACCCATGCCAATGTTAATGCATTATATCCCAAGAACGCCCCAAGGTTGAACTCCCTCATCCTACTTACAATACAACTAAATACGCTCACCGCACCAGAACTGGCGGATCCATAAGGGAATATGGAAAGATCCATAGTGGTCATGTAAAATTTCTATATTCCTGCGCTATGGATCAATAGAGTAGATTTTATAGAATAGTAGGTAAGTATACAAGTATACCAACTCACTTGAGTCGATAACAGTCAAGGCTTGATAGCACATAGTCCCCTATACTCGGTAATTGAGTGGCGTAGACAACCTAAAATACATGTTTGGGATTCAAATCTAATTTCCACAGGTTGAAGAGGAGTCGGAGAATAATATGTTTAAGTTTAAGGTTATTGTAACTTTATGAGATGGAGAATAGGAAACATAAACGATAGCAATGCATATCCATCCCACAATCTAGAAGTATTTCGTATCCAAACAAATTATCCTTTCCAATACTTCGTTCCCATCACTGCATGCACAGCCAAACCTCATCTTTCTAAAGAGAAGTCCCTCGTTCAATATTCATAGCTCTTGTAACTCCCTCCACTGCCCGATGGCCCTGTCCTCCAATCGGCGCTCCGCATTCAGGACATCTTGCCAGTTCCATCGGCATTCCGCACTCTCCAATCGCAAACTATATCTTCATATCAGCCAATTATCGTTCAACAGATAGTGTAGATGACTTACCGGGTGCCCATTGGCACAATTATACCAGTGACCACTATGTGTGGCAATTCCTCTTGTACCTGATACCATCGCATTCTTGATAGAAGCAAGCTCCTCCTCCGTAACCTCCTCGTACCATTCCCTCCTCAATAATTTGATTGATTCCTCCACTGCTACAAGTAATAGATCCGCGTTCTGGAATTTGTCCGCACAAAGATCTTTCGCAATGTTCAGTAACTTCTTAGAAATTTCTATATACGGCAATTGTTGAGTGGTGCCAGGACTCGCTGTTGACCGCATGTAAGAATCGTGCAGTCTTGCAACCTTAGAATAGTAGAGTATACCCTCCACATTAAGTTTGGGTAAGTGTTCCCTTGAGCAGGACTTGATATGTTCTAAACAGGTTTCGAAGAACGTTTTGGCGAGACTATCTGGGAGCCCACCAGGTAACTTGATGGAAATATCTGGGACAGATTTCAGCGCTTTTGCTAAAGGGAACTTGTCGGCGAGGATTATGTATCTGTGTATGTCAAAATTAACAAACTCTACTTCTTCTCGTTGTAAGTCAGCACCGAACTTGACAAGTACTCACTGTATTCTGATATGCGCGCCACGAGCACCGAGCGTAATGCGGCGATCTTTCGGCGAGGTTACAAATGAAGCAGTCTGAGCCCTATCCTGAAGAGACAAGGTAGACATAGTATCTTCAAGGGAATCCTGCCTCAAAGCATTGACTGTTGCGTCGTGAAGTTTTGTCGCTGGCTGATGCTTTTCTGCTACGTTCTTACAAAAATCCATTGCTGCCTTTTCGAGATTTTTGGCTTTTCCGTGTCCTTCTTTAAAGGCTATCTCTATATGACTCTTATTATATTTCGTGGTATTCTTAATGAAGTTCAGTAGCTTCGGCCTAAGATCGTCCAAATATCTCTCAAACTCGTCTGTCTTGTGCTCCAAGTCTCGAAGCTCTGTCTGACCTCTTACAAGGAAGCGCTTGGACATCTCATCAATGATGGCTCTATTGATGACTCGATTGTACCTTGGCGTTGCATGTTGTCGAAGCGGGGACTTACAATCTGGGCATCGCGGGACTGATGATGCCAATGTTGCCGAAGTATCCAAAATTGCCGTGAAGTGACCAAAGGAATCTTGCTTGTATACTTCTGACATTCCAACCATACCGTCAAGTGTTTCTGCCGTGAAGAAATGCTTGCAACCAAGTACGACAATCGGCGTCTCGTCGAGGTCAATTTCTTTGTATGTCTTCATCTCGAGGAGATCGACGCGATCATCTTGCTTAGTAGAACATACTTGACAATAGTCTTCTGGGCATGGTTCACCACATATGCTAGGGCATTGGTGCCCGCAAGTAAGTTGACTAATGCATCGTTTATCGCACGGCAATCTGTCGCAAGCTCCAGCGCATCTAGCATAAACTGTCAGCGATCGGTTTGAGTAAATTTGAAGGGAAGAATAACAGTTGTGGGAACTAGATGTGGACCTAATATGTCCAAAATGAACTGGGAGTACGTACGGCATATTGCACCTTCCTTCATGCTCACATTCCCATGTACATCGTTCAACGCAAGGCGCACAAGGTTCGTAGCATTTTAATGCGCATTTAGAATGCGCACATCGAACCTATTGGGTCAATATTGAATATGGTTACGCCCAGAGTTTGTTTACATACCTCGCAGGGAACCATACACAAGTTACAGCCTCGTCCATTATGGCATAGTTGCTTACAGCAGTGATTGCAAGTTCCGAAAGGCCGACTGCAAATCTTTGTACATGAAGGGTGCTTGGTGATTATGTTTTCTCCTTCTTTCTTTACACAACGACCACATGTAAAAGAGCAGGTATGGCCGCATGCCAAGACAGCACCACAAGTGGTGGGACATGAAAAGTGTTCGTTGGTGATGTCTTGTGAACAAGGCACTTTGACTTTATGACCACAGTCCGGAACCGTCTTTCCAATAATGACCTGGCAGCGAATTTGGGCAAGATTTTGAGTTTGGTAACATGGGACTTTATCCTTTGAGTGTCCACATGGAAGTTGTATATCATCTAATAGAATTAGACAATTTCCACAATCTTCACCACATGTAGCTTTCTGACAAGAATGACCACATGGCGTATGAAGTCGTTTGCATGGCTGTGGACACTTGAATATTCGGTGCATGCTTTCTGAATGGCAACGAGCTATGCATCTGTGACCACAATCCGGAAGCCGTTTCTCACAGGCCAGCTGGCAACCTCCTTCAGGACTGAGTCTTGCAAAATCTTCTGGCTCAAAAGCTTGCAGGTCAGTTTCTGGATGGCGTGGACAACAAAGACCAAGTGATGGCCCTATACAGTTTTTCTGCTCGAGTATGCTAAGAACGTGTCTCCACATTGGCACACTGGTATAGGTCTGACGGTTGCCAATGAGGTATAGACCATGCTTAGCTCGACTTAGCAGAACATTAATTCGATTGGTAGTTTTGAGAAATCCAACTTTTTGCTCTTTGTTGCTCCTTACAAGGGACACGATGATGATCTTAGCCTCTTCCCCCTGGAAGTTATCGACAGTAGCAATGCTATTGTACAGTTAGCCAAGGCTCCTAGGATATAAAAAGAGCACAACGTGCCGAAGTAAATCGCTAAGCTTCTTCTTCTCGAGCATTCTTCCAGAACTCTGACCCCGTTCTCCATCTTCTTCATTGTCGGTAAGCAGTAAACCATCTTTTGCTAGCTGATCCTCGTCACGATCAGATAGTACTATCTCAAAATCAGTTCCCATATGTTTACGTAGCTTCTGCAGTTGTCCACTATATGGAGTTAGTACAGCAATGTCATTGCTACTATATTCCCCTTGTCGAACTATGTGCCTAACGAGTGCCGCGGTCATTTCGACTTCCCATTGATTGCTGTGAGACACCTTAGTCTGATCTTTAGTGTTGCCACCGTCTTGAAAATGCTCGTGATCAAGCCAAAAGACCTGCAATTTTCAAACCGTTCTGTCATCAGCTATAATTCGAAAAATGAAGAGCACAGCAGATATAGAGCATATGAAATATTGACGCAGTTATTCCAAGTATCAAATGAAATGAGTCACTTACATTCTGACGCATTCCTACAACATTCGGGTAGTCCTTTGTGATTTCGTGGTCCTTAAGATTAGGATATATTTGCTTAATAAGCTGGGATATTTGAACGCGCATGCGACGTTGTATGTCTAATTGTGCAACTGGTATGCGGTATCTACCTTGCTGGCCGACCGAAAGCCTCTCGAACTGGCTACGATCAAGCTGGTAAGGTGCACCGCGCGAGCTCTCGAGGGATAGTTCTTTGAAATTATTGATTGTAGGTCGGAGTTGTTCGTGGTCGCCGATAGATACAACATGTTCTACGGAGGCTGCAAAGGATAGTCAGTAATTAATGGCCAAAGGTATGTTAGAATCTTAACATTGAAACTTGACTGACGTAAAAGAGTTGATAGCATGTGTGCTTCAAGTACTTCTCCCGCCTCTTCACAGATTATGACCTTAGCATTGACATGTCGTAAAGTAGATATTTTATTGGCCAGGCCAGTAGTCGTGACACCAATTATATCTGCATTTTGCAATACACGTCGATCCACTTCATTATAGACGTTCTGGTTTGCTCGCTGAAATCCGTCCGATCCTCTCAGTTCTTCGTGTAAATCATCTACGATCGTTGCACGTATGCTATCGCTCCAGTGGGTTGCTAAACGGAGCCTATCGGTCGTAGAGAGCGCATTGATATCTTCGACAGCTCGGAGTATTAATTGATCGATTGTGTGTGTGGCTGTATGACTACCTGCTTTAGGTTTTGTTGCCAGATGCTTCGACTTCAGCCATAGATCGAAAGGCCCGTCGCGACCAACCTAAATTGGTATTAGCGTACTGCACAAAATGAATGCTATCTATCCAGATATTAAAACACGACAAAGACTTGCCTGCTTAAATCCATCGTTATCCACTCTGTCAAATTGTCTGTGTATCTCTGGATAATGTCTCATTAGGTGTGGTGAGATTGCTTTCCACTCTGGGTGGTGCCCTTTCGTTCTGTGTAAGTCTCGCAATTTCATCTGGATAATATGTTCCTGATCTTCTAGTGATCTAATATTCATATGACACAGATATCCTTCAGACTTGGTCTTCCCCTCATCACGAGAAACGACGCGAATGTTTTTACCCTCCAGTGCTACAGATTTACTCGAACCTCCTATCCGGATGACTTTTTCGATACCAGAATCCAGCAAATGCTCCAGAAACTGATCGAGTGCATGGTTCGTGTAACATCTTCATAATTAAAATATGTCAGCATCTCGTTGGATGAAAAGAACAACGGCAAAATGGAAGCGAATGCATTACCAGATGCCGAGCCAGGAAAAAATGATGGTATGGAGAGGCACGAACTTACACAATAATGATAGGACCAAGGCTAGCCCGTTGGCAATCTAGCAACACTTTAACTAATCTCACCCCCAAGAACGATTTGCCTGTTCCTGGTGGACCTTGTATCTGACAAAACTCACGAAGTAAAGCGGATAGTAAAGCAACACTCTGTCCGTGATCAAGTTCGGTTGCTGATTCAATTTTGCGAATCAAGGCTGCATCGTTTACGGAAGACTCGCCGGGCTTGATTCGAAAGTCGCCTGTATATTGCTTCTTCAGTATCGATTTCAATGTAAACTCAAAGCCAGCTCTACGAGCATAAATAGGGGGCGGAACATCAAGGATGGCAGATTCAGAGCCGAATATACGTTCGGGTAAGATCCATTTCTCAAATGGCAGGCGACTGTGCCTTTGCATGTTCTGGAGGTTTTCAAGTATAGGTGTGACGGTAGAGAGGATGACACCGGGAAACTCAATTACCACCGTACTTGTTTTCTTGGAACTTAGTCGAATTAAGTTGTCCAGATCCTCTTGCCTCTGGGTGGCAAGTTTGGCAACCATGTGTGCTTGGAACTCATTTGTTACCAGATTATACTCAATTTTGGGATCTGTACGCTTGTCTGTCACGACCATAAATAGCGGAGTGCACTTTGTGCCATCGAATGTGAGTATGCATATAAAGATTCCGTCGTCGAGTCGTTTTG